>VFFE01007487.1:1060932-1142174 GCA_008921705.1 Burhinus oedicnemus
CTTTTCCCCCTTCCCCCCTTTTTTCCCTCTTCTTCCTCTTTTCCCCCGTCCCCCCTTTTTGCCCTCTTCTCCCTTTTTTCCCTTCTTCCCCCCTCTTTTCTGTTCCCTCTCCCTTTTTTTCCTCCCTCCTCCTTTTTCCTTTTTTCTTTTTTTTTCCTCTTTTTTTTTTTTCCTTTGGCACTATAGATATTTGCTGCACATGCAGAGGTTGAGAAAGACAGATCTGTTTTAAAAAGTGTAACGACAGGCGGGTTGCCGAGTGTAATAATGAAGGAAAGAGTAGATGTTATCCTTTAACTGGAATGGAGGCTTTGCTTGGACTTGGGCTGAGCTTGCTTTATGTCCATCTGCTTCATACATGTTCGAATCCAAATTAGAACTGCACTGCCCTCCTGCGTCCGCAGCACCAAAATCGTATGTGAAAAGGAAAAGGTTTTGGGAAACACATCCCCGGTTCAGAGGAAGCGTCTAGTTTTGTACCATGAATGTTAATAAAAAGAACAAAACGATTCCTGTGCCCGGCTACTTAGAAGACTACACAACTAAATTAATTTAGTCTGCTTAGGGCGGATTCTGCTCTCAGTTTCACCTACAACATACCGAAAAAGTGGAGAGTCCAATCTGTCTGGAGTGGTTTTTCCGGCTATGCATTCAGTGCCTAAACATTTTGGAAGTTTTGCAAGATTGCACAATCTGCTTTTACAGGCAGCCAGTTCAGGCTCCAGTGAAGCCTCGTGTAAAGATTTTAGGGATCCTGACCGTTTTATAGCTGTTTGGATTCCAAAGCCATCCCTGAAAATACACCCAGCGGTAGAAGGCTCCTAAAGCAGATGGGAGGTCGCCCAGTTGTTTCTTCTCACCGCCCCAAATGCTGGGTTCAGCGAATTCAGAAATTTCTGAAAAGCAGAAAGGAAGGGCTCAGGCTGAAACCTCTGAAAACCAGAATATGTAACACCGCGATGTCCCACGGGGCTTAACCAACGCACTCCAGCGGCATCGGCTGTGTCAGGTACGGCTACATTAAACGGCCCAGAGGCTAATTGGAAGGGCTTGGCAGAGCTGGCCGGGGACATGAAATGCTGGGTAGCAGAGTGTGTCCCCAGGTCACGGCTGGGTAGGTGTGCCACCAGTCCCTTTCCCTTGTCCTGCCTCCAGCGGAGCGGGCTCGTGGGCTCCTGGAGCAGCAATAGCTGTGAACTGTCCTGTCCCTCTGCCTCCGGACCTGCACGGCAGCTCCATCCACCTGCTAGTTTAGAAATAAAAAGGTTCCTAAGCATTAGAAAAAATGAGGTCTAGAACAATTTTTTCACAAAATGATAGGAATAAGAAGGGCAACTAATTTTTAAACGAGAGGTGGTGCGCTTAAAAGGAAACAGAGTGGCTTGCAAGAATTAGTGTGGGAAAATCCATGTGAATATATAGAAAATTGTTGCTTGTTACGGAGTGCCCTCTGGTGCTGTATACAAATCTGGGCTTCACTGGAGGGTCACACACTTTCTCATTTAAGTAGCTGAAGCCGCATATTGAGTAGGGCTTTCCTCCCTCTATTATACCAGTGTATTTTGGTAATGTCTCTTCAAAATGAGTCGGTTCCTAGCAGGCAGGCACAGAGACCTGTACCTAACACAACAGAAATAAAGCATGCAGGCAACGGAAGCGGGAAAACAGGAGACCGAACACAGGACTTTGTCCAGCGTTGCTGAAAAGGGATAAACAGGACAGCTGCTGGGGAGGACAGATTTGGGATAAGAGAGCAAGGTATTAGTTGAATAGAGCTGCACCAGGTTTACTGCAATGGTAACATAAAAGAGGTAATTCTCATTTTTTGGTAATTCTCACTTTTGAAGACAGAATTTTTCACGTTTTTGCAATCACAGATTTCTTCTAGGGGACAAAAGTGAAAATAATATTAACAGAAGAATTATTTATTGCCAGATGTTTCTGAAAGTCAAAACAAGCCACCACCTTTAAAGCCATTGAGACTCAATTTTAATTTTACTGAATTACTGTATATCCAGATGAATCTGCCTGGGAGTTACATTCCCTGTTGGCTCAAATTCTACCCTAGATCTGGGTCTAGATTTGGTCTTGAGCTTCTCTGAGTGTCACATTGTTCAGTTTGGGGGTTTTGAAGTTCAGAAAACAGAACTTGAGCATACAAATTATATGGCTATGAAAGAAATCAAGTCATATCTACCCAAAACGATGGTTAAGAAACAAAAATGTCTGATCAATTAATAGCAAAACTGCACCACTGCTGTCTCCAGTGTGCTCTTAATGCTGCCAAAGAAATGAACCAGTGGCTTGGAGAACTTGAGCAAAGCAGTAAAACTCCTTCCTGCTCATGTAACTTGGACAACAGCTGCTGAGCATCTGCCCCGGCTTCCAGCTGTATGATTTGGCTACCAGTCAAAGAGTTCCGGTAAACAAGTTGGGTGACCTAAATTTTGTGCCAGTGCATGAGCAACAACGAGCGCTAACCCGCAGTTTGCAGAGGCAGGTGACCTCTAGCAGCAAGTGAAACATCAGAGGAATGACTCTAAACTGTGACAATTTGTAATGATTCACGGGGATTATTCCTCTGGGGAAGAACTCTGGAATAACAGCGCTCTCAGCGTGACAGCAAAAAATGTTACGCTTACATCAGTTAGTGGTTTCTCAGAAGCAGATCAATAAACAGAAGCAAGAGGTGCAGAAGCTCTTACAGACCTGTTGGAGCAGGTCCAGAGGAGGTCACGAAGATGGTCAGAGGGCTGGAGCACCTCTCCTATGAAGACAGGCTGAGAGAGTTGGGGTTGTTCAGCCTGGAGAAGAGAAGGCTCCGGGCAGACCTTATAGCAGCGTTTCAGTACTTAAAGGGGGCTTATAAGAAAGATGGGGACAGACTTTTTAATAGGGTCTGCTAGAATAGGACAAGGGGTAATGGTTTTAAACTAAAAGAAGGTAGATTCAGACTAGATAGAAGGAAGAATTTTTTTACAACGAGGGTGGTGAAACGCTGGGACAGGTTGCCCAGAGAGGTGGTAGATGTCCCAACCCTGCAAACATTCAAGGTCAGGTTGGACGGGGCTCTGAGCAACCTGATGTAGTTGAAGATGTCCCTGCTCATTGCAGGGGGATTGTACTTGATGATCTTTGCAGGTCCCTTCCAATCCAAACTATTCTATGATTCTAAGTTCAAGAGGTTTATGTATCAGATCAGATTTAGTCTGGTCCCCTCGATTCACTATCTGCACCACAGTTGTGGTTTGGAGCTGTCTGAACAAGCAGCCGTTGGTTCAGCCCCTCAGTTCTGCTGTAGGAGCATATTTGCTGTGCACCTGGCGTGGAGACTCTGGTTTAGCGTCTTCTGAAAATAATCTTGTGTGTGTCCACCAAAAGTGGTCTGCAGATCCAAATGACAAATCAGAAATGGGAATTGCTTCAAAACCATAATGCTGCTCCAACACAAACCAAAATGCTTTCGTAGATGCAGCCGCTGCAGTCTTGACATACAGTCGAGGCTGTAACCCAGCGTTAAAATAGCTACAGTGCTTGCAGATTTGTATCTTCTGCTTTCCTGAAAAAAATCATGAATATTGTTTCTCCTGAGTCACCATCCCTAGATGTGTTTAAAGGTCGTGTAGATGTGGTGCTTAGAGACATGGTTTAGCGGCAGACCTGGTAGAGTAGGGTCAATGGTTGGACTAGATGACCTTAAAGGTCTTTTCCAACCTATTCTATGATTCTATGAAAACACTGTATTAAAACCAAAACATTACAGAACTTTTAAGACAAGTATTCTGAGCAAGCATTGAAAAGCTACCGGTCCATGGTGCATTAGGGTAAATTAAAGAGTGGAGAGTTTTGTGTTGCTCTGGACAGACTCCTTGGCTTCTATAGACTGCTGCAGTCTGGCGTGTAGGACATAACCAGACCTCACAGTGCTGCAAGAAGTCATCCCGATTTTCAGTCTTTAGCACCTCTTTGTGATGATGATGGGTTTCTTACTGTGCTGTCAAAGAAAATCTTTCAGGTTTCATTCTCTATGTGTTTACAGATGTTCAAATACTCCTTACAGAATGACTAGGTGAAGATCAAGATATCGATGGCATTTCTGTCCCCATTGTTCCATAAAAATTATTTTATGAAAATACAGTACTCTTCTGTTTCAAACAGTGCATGCTATTGCACAATACACGTGCAGATGTAATTATGATTTTTTTTTTTTTATAAAAGAACGACACGGTTATTGCTATGCAGAACAGCCAGCTTGAGAATACACTGAAACCTTGTAAAAAGTTTGATGCAAAATATGTATTGCTTTATCCTAGAATTCAAGAGCAGTAGAGAGTTGTTCAAATCTTGAATCAGCAATCATTTTTTAAAGTTACTGTTATTGGCCTTAGAAATATAGGTTTTGGGGAGAAACTTTAAATTACACCAAGTACTTACTGTAGTGAGTGAATGAGCATTAGTTTTAATATTTTTTCTTGTTAATTCTTATTGTTAAGAATACAAATACTGAAAGAATAAGAATATGAAAAAACATTCTTCAACATTTTAGGCCCCCCATTTTTAGCACTGGCAAATGCAACAGGGTCATGCACAGCAGCCAAAGAAAGAGTAACAAAAAGTTGCTGCTTTATTTGGCTTGGCAGAATCTTGCCTGTTCTGTTTAAAATGTCTGAGATTTAAAATGTCAATCTTTTTTAAAAATTATGAGTAAGTGTATTTTTTGTCAGTATGTTCCAGTGTTTTGATGAATATTTTTGATAGATGTTTCTCCTAGCAGAAAAATTTGTTGAAAGAAGAGTTTGAGATATTAGCCTACAGAAGACCTGATTTTATATGAAAGAGCCATTTAAAACAGATACTGAACAGTCAAATTTGGAGCTATTTTAACACTATGCTCCAAGCAGATACGTTCACAGTAATTGTGCCAAGATTGTGCCAACTTTTGGAAGTTACTGATTTGAAATGCTGCCTCTGAAACTTTACATTTACAGTCTGTTTCAGAACTGGGACTCTGCTGTCAAGGCTGATGACTTAGGAAATCTATGTTTTGTTTCAGTAGACATCCCAGAGGATTGTATCAGCTGAAATAACTTTCCCCTTCTATTCCACACACAATTTGGGTATGCCAAGTCCACAGAAAGCATAAAATGCGTGTTTAGTCTCTTTTGGGTTTTAGTTAAATTAGTTCAACAAGAACTTTTACCAGAGTTTCCTGTACTGAAGAGCAAAGACCATCCATTTCAAGATTTGTTTCAGGTGGGATATGTGCAACTTTGCTGAGGCGTCACCTTGCCAACAACCCTTCTCTCCACACGAACTATGTGATCTTTAGGGTCCCTTCCAACTCAAACTATTCTATGATTCTATGATTTATACTATGTCACATAAGTGAACTATCATTATGCTATCGGCTATCGTGATCAACATCTCCAGGGCAAAAGCAGGCAGACAGTAGGCGTAAGTAAGGATGGGTAAATCCAAGAGGAAGCATGTTTGTAATGCTGTTCCCCTTGTGCTTTACGGAAGATATATCCATGACCCAATGTGCAAACAAAGGGATCATCAGAGTGTACCAGGCGTGCTCAACTGTTTTGTCTGTGACTCAGACGTGAATGGTACATCCTTCAATAGTGCAACGGCTAGCTTTGTTAGCATTTTATATATTGTAAATCAAAGAAGCTTATTTCTCTCTTTCTCTCACTCCTGAGTCCCCCAGCCGACAGCCTAAGCAAGAATTTACCCTATTGCTGTAAAAGAAAAGGGGAGGCTCAGAAGCTCTCTTATTCTTAAGTTTCAAACTGATGGATAGAAAGCGGAGGAGCTAGGAAATCTGCTGAGGGTTTGGTGGCATAGGTTTGATCACGTTTAAACCGCAAAACTTTGACATTTTAAAATGTCCAGTTAAAGGCAACATTAAAGACAACAGAGCTCTTTTGCTTTTGTGGCTTTGCTTACCAGCTACAATGTCCCATATCAGAGCGGGAGGGTTGGGAGGAGAGGAGAAAATCCATCTGAAATTTAGCAGCTTAAAAAAAAAAAAAAAACTCAAACGTTTATAATCAGCTTGAGAGCTCAGTGGATTTGTGAAATCGTTTGGGATTAACAGGCTATTGATTGCTAATAAAACAATATTTAGCTTTGTCTGATGAACAGCAATGGAAAAAGGTGTGGGCACCTTGTCAAACAAGACCCATTGAGGACGGATGATGGGTTAAGTGTGGGGGTCTGAGTGGCAGCGTGGGTGCCCGGTCTTCAAGGAGAACTTGTCAGTTGTTAGTAAGGCTGGTGAAAGGAAGGACGCCAGCGCCTGATGGCTGGGGTAGTATTGATGCAAGTTAGCTGACTAATCAGATTGAAAGAGTCCCATGGTATTTATGTCACTTTAATTTTCATCAAACAATTGGAGACGACAGCACTCTATTAAGAAGAGGTTGATCCAGAACTAAAGCTAAATAAATTAGGGTCTCAGTTTAATCAAATTATCCCTCTACTGGCCTTGGATTAACCGAGGGAGACAGCGTCGGTCTAGGCACTTTTCATTGGCTGATTTATTTATTTTTTTTTTTAAAGAAGCTGGTACAAAGAATGGGAGATTTAACACACATAGCTACTACTCATAATACCTCAAACAAGCACCTTTTAAAAAAAGCGGGAATTAATATTCATCAGGAGAGTTTGCAGTTTTACTGAAGGATATTTCCATTTTTACGATAGTTTTGTTCAGCGAAACGAACTGAAAATGAGGCAAAAGTCTGTCAACAGAAAAGCTAAAATGAGAGAACTTGGAAAAAGCTGGCACAAAAATCGAAACATTAGCCTAATGCTAATTAACGACTTCTTGTTTGATTCACAATAGATAGTGTAGGTTACCTGCTTTAAATATCGTTTGATTGCACATTTACATTTTGCTATTGTTTACTTACATTATTTGTGCAGGGTAAGTCATTCTTTTTCCTGCTTCCTACATTCTTCAGACCTCTGGGAGAAGCCTTTGGGGTAGCTAGATCGTCTCTGAGAAAATAACTTTCCCAAGCTGCCTGGCATCTTCTCCTGCAAAGTGTTTTCATTAGAAGTTTACAGCAGGAGATAGTAATTATCTTTTCAATACTAATAATACCAACAAGTCCTGTGTTTATAGATTCTCTACAAAGATTTAACTGAACAGTTGCAATATATCTTTCGAAACCTTGAACTCCTGAAATATTCCAAATCTGTGTGTTGTCAAAATCATTGTGTAAGTCTCTCTGGTTTTCTAGATATAGAAATAAAAGTAAAATAGTACATCCTTTGCTGCAAGAAACTAACTGAATTCATCCCAGTTAGCTATGAAATTTATTTTTGAAAAATGCAACGTGATGGATACTCCCTTCCTCTTTGTTGGAAAAGTAAAAATAGTTTGGCAAGAAAAGCAGTGTCAGCGCGTGTGGTCCCATGCCTGATTCCACTTTTTGATTTTTCTCTCTTTCTCTGACTTCTGACTTGTTTTTGTCTGCTCATGATGATCAATATTGTTCCTCATTCTGCCGGGGCAGTCACAACTTAGGAAGGTTCTCAGATGCTCAGCCCTTCACAAGAAGGGCTTTACTTCCAAAGTTAACTCATCTAGGTATTTACATTCAGAGTTTGCTAAATGTTTAACATCCACTCTTGTGACACTAAATATCTTCTAGATATTAAAAAAAAAACATTATGTCCCAAATCATTGCTTTTGAGGGTTTGTTTTTAATGCACAGCCCTCCTAGTTCCACTAGTTTGACCTGTTAGCTGATCTGAATGCCACCAAGTGCCTGTCCTCACTTGTTTTCTCACTGTGAACAAAGAGAGATCATGTATTTTCATAGTAAAGACATGGTCTAAGGTAAACACTTCATTTTCCTTCAGATGAGGACAGGATTTTTTTTTTTTTTTTTAGTTTATCTTAACAATCATTTACTCTAAGTCCAGACATTTTTTCCCTGTAGAAACACAGATATTAACAGATAGAACAGTCTGAATCACATATGGATGTTTTCTCTGCGAACACTGGTTTTACCGTAAGATGCTTACAAGTACTGTTATCTGCATCTCATTCCACAGAGAACGTAACTCTGAAGGTCAGTGATTTTCTAAGCCTCTAAGTATTTATTTTTTTTTTTAACATTATCTGATTGGAGTTATCTCAGTTGGACCCCAGCGGCCTGTTAGCGCCCGAAATTGTCCCGTGTTCCTCAAGCTGCTGCACAGTGCACATTTTACGCAGGCACTTGTGTAGGTGCATAAGTATATTTTATCTCAAGGTAGCATCGCTCCTTTTTCAACACTGTAGATTTGGACTAACGGCAGCAGAGCCTGGTTTTGCTCAACCCCTCACTGAAACCAGTCACTAGCAGTACTTGTACCAACAGCGCTCCGTTTCTGGCCGTGCATTCCTGCTACTCGCCGTTCCTCAGAGCTGCTGACTGTGTAGCGCTGGAGTGCACTGGTCTAACGAGCTTGTCTGGTAGGGACTAAACATCGGAGGAAAGAAAACAGCCCATCTGATCAGTTTGCCGATTTGACGCAAGAAAGCACGGGAGAATGTGATATTGGTATTTCCTTTGCCTTTCTGACAGGTTGAGAAATGCTGCTTTAATGTTAAAGCAGAGAAAGTAGAGAAAGAATGGAGGGGACTGAAAATCATCTGTGTAACACACCGAGTCCCATACATCGTAACATAACCTTGACGCTAGTTCCAGGGTGAGCTTCTGTTAAAAACAAAGCAAAAAAACCCAAAATCCCCAAACCAAACCAAACAAAATCCCCCAAATAAAAAAAATCCCAACAAACCAAAACCTGCCCCTGCCCAGATGAAAAAATTCTGTTTTGCAGCCCACAGTTCCCTTTGGCAGCCCCTTCTAACCCCACTTCAGCTGCAGATCTAGACTTGCTTTCTCTCTCAAGCTTAAACCTAACCCTGCCTTCAGGCTGAGCCCTGCACAGGGTCCCCTGGGCTTTGCCCAGATGAAAAATACCTCAGGCAGTTATTTTAGTGCAGAATTGTATTAAGGGGAACATGACCATCATTTAATGACTGAGCATGTAAATCCAGATTTGCAATTCTGCTTTCAATATCCCTCATTTTTCTTGTTGGTAGGAATAAAAAATATTTTTTGACTACGGCTTGTTCCCTCGGTATACTAACTGGCGCTCAAATTTTCTGATTTACGTTTCTTTTAAATCTTTCCAAGCTCTTAATTATTTTAACGGAGTCTAAAATCACCTTTCAGCCGAGAGGGTAATAAAGGCGTAAGGAGGGCACTGGCATTAATGATGTTTTACTTGCAGTGATGCCCCGCTGCAAAACGTGAGGTTTCTGTGCCTCTTTCTGTCGCACCTATCCCCGCTGCAGCTAGGCTTTTCATTGCGAGGTTGGGAAGCGACAGCTTTGTGAGAACCTCCTCATCGCTACACATCTTAAAGGCTGAAGGAAAAAGCCACTGTCTGCTTTTAGACCACTTGCTACAAAGAGGTTTGCATCATTAATTTAACAAAAAAGGCAACAAACTGGGATGGGAGGACTGAGCGCAAGCGAGTATTTGCGATCGTACACTGTGCTTTTGGGAGTGTCATTCTTGGCACTTGTAGGCTGGGTTCAGTATCCAAGGAGTGTAGTGTAAAATTTCAGGTGGTTTGGACTTTCTAGATACAAAATGCTTTTGAAAAATCGTCTTCAGTCTTGAGCTTCGTGGTTCTGTGCAGTTCTCTGTTCTGTTGGAGATCTCGAGCGGTTACAATTGAAAAAAATCTGACTACATGAGTGACTAAGAAGTAATTTGCTTTCCGGTAATAATTTTTAAAAGCATTTTCTCTCCCTTTATTCAAATTTATTTTACACACGGTAAAGTCATAGCCGTTTAATAACAGTTTGCTCAAAAATGTTTTGTTTCCTACACAATTTCTATTAACATACTTTCTTTGCTTTCGAATAATGGCAAGCACTGTGGTCACAAAAGAATGACGCAGGTAGAGAATAAAGTTACACATGCTTGGAAATCCAGATGAAACAAAGCCCACAAGCAATACATTGATATCATATTTTGTGTGCGAGCACCCTCCACATTGCTGTGTTTTCAGATCTGGAAAAAAAGTTTGAAACGCAGTAAAAAATTTTAGGTATTTGAAGTTTCTTCCCCTTGGCCCGGATTATGAAATAGTAATCCATTACATTGTAAATCTTCCTGTACCATGCAAATCCCTTTACAAGGATTAGGAGATTGTAACAAAGATGATCATATTTCAAGAGGCACCGGTGTTAGTTATATACTTCTGCTGCAGGATTTCATAGCCATCACCCGAGACGTTATATACGTTGACCCAAATGAACAGGTGCTTTACATTTATTGAGAATCTTAATTCAAGCAATAATTAAAAAGAAGATTCGGTTACAGGGCTGCGCAGCACACACATTCTGTTGCTCTCGGAGTGGACTCAACAATAGCCGAGGGTGCAATGGAGCAAGGACTATGCAATCAGTGACCCCTTGCCCCTTCGGTGGGGGAGAATTTCAGTAAAACACAAAGAAGCTGCTGTTTCTGCTTTTGCTGCTATCAGCCCGGGCACTAGTTACAGAGCAGCGGCTGTTAAAATTATTTCTGTGATTAGCTGCTAGAGCAAGAGTAGAGGAAAAGTATGTTTTCTCATTCTGCGTCACTTCTGTTTCTTTCGCGGGAATCAGACCCTACTTTGGGAGAATAAGGTACAATGATCTGACTTGCCTAGATTTCTCTGTACATTAAGGGCATGCAGTATTTCGCCAGCATTTTGCATTAATTCTAATTTAATTAGTAGTACTGAGTCGCTATGCAAGGGGAAAAAAAAAATCCACGAGAAGCATTGGTTCACACAACTAAGTAGTGTTTGCAGAATCTGTCTTATCTTGTCATACCTATAGAAGTAATTCTGAATGGATATGGACTTTAAAACACAAAACAGGATTTGTGAAGGAGTCTGAGTTAGTAGCTCTTAGATCCTTTTTCAAACTTGTCATTCTGGTCTTATCTAAAACCAGTTTCCATATTTAGATTTTTCATGTCCTTTTGGATTTACCTATAACTTGGCAAGCCTAATCTGTTTAATTAGTACCACACTTAAAAGCCTTCCTTGTTAGCTTTGAGAGATATGGGGTAAGTGAAAGGGAAAATTAAGCTACGTGGGACAGATTTACAAGTACAGATCAGAAATCAGACACTGCAACCCAGACAAGTAAATTCAGACTTTCAGGTTTCCCTCTTGAATTTTGCATCTTCCCCCTTGTTGTTTTTGTTTTGTTTTGGTTTTTTTTGCTTGCTGATCAATTCAAATCTCTATACTTTTATATTCAGCAAAGACCGCTGAAGGTGCACTCTAAAACTGAGACTAGGATCTAACACTTGGTCTCACCCCTCTAGAAATTACCAAAAACTGCAACGATGCTGCTGGTGTTCCCTCTGTTGAGCAACAGGCAACTATCATGTACTAACCAGCAGTTGGTACTTCCACTTATGCTAAGTGCTACATACAGAGCGCTACTGCAGATTAAGCCTTTGTAAAATAAATACAATGTAGAATAGCTTCTTACGAAAACCAGGATTGGATGAAAAGGGAAACGACTATTGGCACATCTGCCCTGGCAAGTGGTGTGGTACAGCAAGTGCAGCAAAACATTTGGTGCTGAAAACCCAATACCTGGATAATTCAAGATTTTAACTTTGGGCTAGCAGGTGTGCTTTGGCCCTGCGACCTGCAGCCCTAGCGCAGCCTGGTAGTTTCATTTGACAAATGAACCCATTTGATGGGCTGTGAGACCACACTGTGAAGCAGACCAAGGCATAGGAAGTTGGGGAGTTTGGCAAAACAGCTTTTGAAGGACACATTGCATCTCCTGAACTGAAGTGCCAAGGCAGAGGCACCCTAACTTTGCTAACTGAATGGGTGAAGAAAAAAGGATTGTTTTTAACCTTCTCACAGACATCCGATTTTATCAAAAAGTACAAGGTGTTATTTAAAAATGACTGTAACTCTTTGCAAGGCTAGATAACTTGTTTTATTAATTTGACATACATAAACACGTGTATGATGCCTAAGGAGGTGCAGTTGTCTAACAGCAGTGATGAGATACAGGAGATTCCTGAAGTACGTCATATGAGGAAACAGATTGTATCCTTGTTCAGTTACGAGACGCCGCACAAATACCGTATTTAGCCATCTGATTCAGACCAGTGCTAACAGGATGCACAGCACACCTCCATTCTTGCCATCAGTAGTCACCTACGACAGTCAGGTTCAAGGTGAAACAGTAATTGCATTATTTTGGGAAATATTTCTAGTAGCACAATGTGAATTTATGGCCTTAAGAGGGCACAAACTGGAAAAATTCTAGCTTCTACATTTCCTCCACCACGTGCCGCTTAGCAGCACCATACGAACCAGGGGAAAGGCACCGTTTGGTTCTGAAGAGATGCGTGTTTCTGCCAGGCACAAAATGAAGAGAGAAAACGAAGGCTATTTGGTAACATACCTAGAATGTCAAATACTAGCTTCTTCAGATGTTGAGCCTCAAGCTTTGTTTTTCCCGTATCTTTTTTGTTTAACCCACTTTTAACTTCTGCATTTGAATGAGGCCCTCTGTTATGAAAGTCTGCTGCTAAACTTCATTTAAAAGCCGATACACCCGTGTTATTTCCTTTAACTCTCCCACCACAGCCACGCTATTTGTAAGGAAACAGAAACCCGCCTGCCGGCCACCTGTCAAGCACACAAAGTAGGATTCCACCTCCAAGCCGAAATAATCTCTCATGTTTTAGGCTGGCCGAGAGCGCGACCCTTTATCCACCCGCCTGGATTTCCCTTCCGTGAGGCTACCAGGCCTCAACGGCGGGAGCTGCCTCGCTGAGGGCCGTGCGCCCGCAAGCGGAGTTGACGGGGACGCCACAAGATGGCGCCGCCCCCCCCGCCGCCATCGCCTCACAAGCGCGGGCGTTTGAAAAATAACGGTCGGCGCCCGCGCCCGGAGGGCTCCGCCAGGGGGCGCGCTGACCCCCTTGGGCCCGCCCCTGCGCGCTGACGTAGCGCCCGGAAGCGACGCACGTGGGGCGGCGGCGGGGCCATGGGTTCGCGGGCAGCTCCCGCAGGTCGGTACCTGGGGGCGCGCCCCCCCTTCCTCTTCCTCCTCTTCTTCCTCTTCTTCCTCTTCTTCCTCTTCCCCCTCTTCCCCCTCTTCCCCTTCCTGTCCCCACCCCACCCCCGCCGGTCAGTCACGGTCCCTTGCTGCGGGCTCCACAGGGTCCGCCGGGCCGCCCGCTGAGGAGGAGATGCCCGAGCTGTCTGACGGAGAGGAGGCCTGGGAAGAGGAGGAGGAGGAGGAAGGCGCCGCCGATGAGGGCCTGCGGACCCGCTGCCTCTTCTGTGACAGGTGTGGCGGCAGGGGGAGGGGGAGCCCGCAGTGTGTCGTCCCCGCCACCCGGCCGAGGGACCGGCTGAGGCGCGGCCGTACCCCCGGAGCCCCTTGGAGGCGGGGAGCGGGGTGTCAGCGCCCAGGCGCGGCCTGCGGGGGGGGGGTGCAGCCGCTGCGGGAAAAGAAACAATATGTGGTTTGTAACGGCGCTTTGTAGCTTGTTGATCTTATATACGGCTCCTCTAGAGCCAAAGCTCTGGTAAATCCAGACTTAAGGAGGGAGGAGTAACGTGGAAAGCAGGTAATTTCCCTCTCCTCACCCTGAAGCAGTATGGAAGTTTCTCTCTTGAATTCTGTCGGTTTTTTCCCCGTCATCTGTGACTAGATGAGAATTTTTATTTTGTTGCCGCAGATTTAGCTGGCCAACTCGCCTAGTATATATGTCGTTCTTAGATTTCGGGTTTAACGCTGTCTTTGCTCTAAAGGAGTTTTTGAAAGTTAACAGGGTTAGTGGTGTTGTCAAGCAAAGTTTTTGCCTTTATTACCTCTTATTGTAAAACGTTTTGCAAACAAGGTAGAAGCTTCTTTGTGAGGTGTGTGAGTAAGCAGGCACCCGTTTGTCCTTTCTCAAAGGCAAAAACGATCTGTTCCGAACACATTGCCTAGCAGGTCAGAACAGAGCATATAAAACTCGTAGTAGTGTTATATCTTCTAAATATGTTAATACTGTGTATTTAATAATTCATTATTTACAGGTGGTTTAGTTCTGCTGAAGATGTTTTCTCCCACTGCAAAACAGAGCATCAGTTTAATGTTTGCGATGTGATCAAGAAACACGGTAAGTTGTTTTTCACGCCTTGTCGTTTCTTTCTGTGTATCAGCATCTGGCTTAAAATAAATTGTGAAGGTCAGCTGTTTCTAAGATTTCCTAGTTGTAGCTGAAGATTCCAAGATTGATTGAGAAAAACTATTGCACAAAAATACGTATACGTTGTAGATAAAATATCTCTATGTTCCCTCGCCTGATCGCAGGAAGGGATACCCTCCAACGTCTGTTTCATTTTTTTCCAAGTGAAGTGTAAGGTTGGCTTTCGCTTGAAGCTGTCGTGTATTTAGGCCGAGGTGGTGCCTGAAGGAAGGTACTTATAGGAGGGTGTATGTGAAGGTGGGGGGGGCTTTAAAAGAGTTAGGTAAGTGCTGAACTACTGAGCCTGAAATCCGTATCTTACTGCATGTAGAGGAAAACTGGAAAGCAGGGGAAGGGGAACAGTCTTGGAGAAACACACGTTTAAGAGCGTGCGCTAAAAAGGGGAGAGAAGAAAGGGGATGGGGATCACACAAAGAGTTTAGAAATCTGCGTGTAAAATTCTAAGATCTGGTCTGTTTTCTGTCCAAAATCCAATGGAAAGTATTTTGAGTTTATGCAGTATCCTCGCTGTTTTTGAGGAAGGCAACATAATAATTAAATTACTGTTATTTCTGAGTAAGGTGGCGGTTTTAAATCATTATTGGTGTGTATTCTTGATGACTAGGGTCAATTTACATTTTATTAAGCAGAACGCTAAAAATATGAACAAAGGAGCACAACAGCCTAAAATACCAACAAGGTAGCTAGCAGGAGATAAATGTGGCTGTCCTGATGTAGTTGCTTACCAAATGAATTAAATCCTTGTTCATAATCCACATTTTCATATGTTGCGTTCTTAATTTGTGGTGAATGTATTTGCCCTGAGGTGAGAATCCCCTGGTTTGGTCCTGAAGAGAAGAAAAATGTAAATGGCAAACCTAAGATAGGAAGACTGCACTAGATAATGATGTACACCCCAAGGGGAAGCTGGCCAATTGAACAAGTAATTAGTATTCATATCATTGTAAAATGCATGTGGGCTTTCTCTAATGTAAGCTCGCTTCCCCGCCCCCCCCCTTCTTTCTTTTCAGGACTTGATTTTTATGGATACATTAAACTCATAAACTTCATTAGATTAAAGGTAGGTGTGCCACACACTACTTCCATAACCTGTGTCTGGAGAATGGGAAATCAAGATGCTGTGCTTTCAATTTGCCCTTTTTTAATAACTGTATGAAATTTTATATTATATTTCTAGAAATAAGAAATCACAGGAATTCAAGTAGCTATTGATTGTTTTATTTAGATGTGAAGTTGCCTTCATTTTAAATATATTTAATTAATGTGAGTTTTATTGTTTCCAGAAGAGAATGGTCAGACTTGCAAAAAGCCCAGGCTATGTAGTATCCTGTTGTTTTGTTAATTCATCTTGGCCTTGGACTCTGCTGTCTCACTCCAGTAGTGGGTTCACTTCTTGATAACAGAAATTTCTCAGTCCTTGTATGGGTGTTGGTGCAAACGAGTCTTTTCCTGAGGATGTGAGCTGGCCAGACCCCTACTGCAGTGTTAGTAAGGACAACGCCTGATCCCTTAGGTCACAGAACCTAAAATTAATCTCTGCTAAAATGATACCAGAATCAGGAAAGCTGATGGGAACCTACAGTCTTCACTTAGGTCTGAGTATATCTTGTGTATTCTGTGATTTTGAAATATGTTCTTCGGTTGTTTCCTAAAAGTTTAGGTTTAGACTTAACGTGATCTTATGTAATTAAGCATTTTTTTACTTAAATCTTCAAATCTTAAATCTTCAAATAGTTTATTTAAAGCATAACTAGCTGTGCCAAGTAAACACAGAAACAGAAAAACTGAAGTCCAGAATCTGACCTCTCTTTTCCGGACAAACTGTTAACTGGCCAGATGCAAACAGGAGAGAATATAGCATTCCTTAAACTGGTCACTACAACGCTGTTCATGTAAAAAAACACTTCACACGATTAGAATCTTGGCTTTATTGATTAGCCCTGTTGTAAGCTATGGGTCTGACACAGTCAAACACCTGCGTAAACTTGGTCCTGATAGCAGTGGAATCCTACAAGCATCCTTCAGTGTCTATCAATCTGCTGTGCTTTCCTGTTTGTACTGAGTTCCTTGATCCCATAGCTTCTGGGGCTTTGGGGCCCAGACTAACTTGTAGGTGTAGTTCTATGCTGTCCTCTGGTCACTATGGTTGTGGTGTCAGTGGGCTAAGGTGAGTACTTATTGTGAGAGCCAGAGTGGAAGATGGAAGTTAATTTCTTCACTGTTCTTCCTACTCATGCTTGAAAGTAGTATCTTTCTCAGCCATTGTTATGAAGCTACTTTAATAATACTTCAATAATATTTTAATGGGTGGAAGAAGAGATCTTTGCCTTATTTTCCTGAATGAAATTGAAGGATCGGTGGGTTTCAAAGAAACTTAGCTTACATGCTCTTTTCCTTCTGTCTAGAAACCAGCAGCAGCGTATTTCAGTTCTGTCAGCAGCCCGCTGCCTTGGGAAGGAGAGGAATATTTGAAACCAGAGCTAGAAGATGATCTCCTACTTCAGTTTGGTAAATAAATACTTTTCGGTATGACTGTACTGTGTTGTAGGGTAAATACGGTATTGGCAGAGTTCACGTCATATGAAGCATCATCATTATTCTTTAATTGACTTACATGAGAAAGTCCGTGTACTAGCTGAAGTCATGACATTAAGTCATGCTGTGGAATTTTTACTATACGTTATATGTTGGTTTTTAATGATTGAGATTTCCGTAGCCCTGTTTTATTATCTGCATTTGCTTACTGTAGATCTGATGTTCACAGCGGAGTGCTGTATGTAGTAATTAAGCAGGTCAAAGCTTTGCTGGAAGACTTATGAAACTTTTAAAGTTTCTAAATGTAGGTATTTAAAATCGGATGCATTAATTAAAAAATAGATGCTATAAGTAAGGAGCAAGTAATTTGCCTTGTTGCAATTATCTTCCTCTTTTATACAGGTTCTATTTTGGACCAGCCCAGTGTAATACACTACAGTTGCATAGAAGAGTTCCGCTGCTTTAGCGGTTCTAGCAATCTGTACGAGCAGCCTTAGCTCATCAGATGGCGTTGAGAGAATTCAGTTTGACTTTTGAACTTATTTTTGCTGCCTGTGATCCTCCCACTGTCTTGCTATTTTGCACTTGATTGTACATCTGTCTTTTACCTGAACCATAAGTACTTAGGGCTTGTGGATTTTTTCTTCTCCTTACAGTCTGGAATGCAGTTTTGCCCTATTCTAAGCGAGCCCTGCTGCATGGTAGCAGAGATAATGTGTGGTAGAGAATATTGGTTGGTTATTTCAGGGATTTCACGTTTCACTGTATCAGCTCCTGCCTAATGTGTGTTTTTTGCCCAAGCTATATACTTTTGGGATATTTTGAGGTGCTGTTGCAGTTGTTAAAGGGTTATGGGGGTGATCTGAAATATTAAGTATCTGCGCTTTGTTTCAGTCTCATGGGCCAAACAGTGTTCCATGATCAAAAGGACTAGATGTATGTTTTTTTAATGAAGTCTTTTGCCCGATAAGCTGGCAGTAACTTCTTACTATATCCAAAAGCACAGTAGCACCATTTTTTTATCCACTGACATCCGTTGAAATCAGCCGCTCAGTTTAGCAAGAGGTGAATGGGAACTAGTGCTGAGTCTGAGTTTTGGTAGTTAAAAAGCAGTGTTTCATCTGGATTCATTCTGCTTAAGCTCTTTTGAGTTTTGTGTGTTCATAAGCTTTATAAAAGCCCAAGGAATTGGTTTGAAAACTGAGAGTCACATATCATTATTAAGAAATTTTTAATTTATATACCTTCTTACCTTTTTACGATTAACAACCCTTTTGACCTCAGAATAACATAACTGGAGAAATTGAGTATAGGACTGTAATTAAGTTAAATTCAGTCTAAACCTAATGTCTCTATTATCAATAATCAAACACTGGTGTTTAAAGAAGCCTAAATTTTGGATGTATTTGCTTTGTTAACTTGCTTCTAGCATACTTGCTTTTACTGAGTAGTACTATGTTCTGCAGTTAGTCCTGTCAAATTCAGTGATTCAGTAGTAAAACAGACTGCTTTTACAAATCATCCAAAGACAGAAATAGCAACACTGAGAATATCATATGTTTATGAGCTGCTGTGAAACAACACGTGACTGGTAGATGTTTTTTTTTCCTCCCCGTTTCATCAGATACAGAAGATCTTTGTGAACCTGCAGATGTTTTGCCTTCTAATGGTTTAAATGATACCACGATGCTCCTTGAACAATTAAAACATGCAGAATACAGAGCAAGACTCGCAGAAGCAGCCTTGGCCAGAGCACAAGATGATCTTCAAAAAATGAAGTAAGTGTTTGAACTGAAGTTTTGGGTGGTTTTTTTTTTATTTGATGTGTTTTAGGTGAGATGGGATGTTCATGTTTCAAGACCAACAGAAAATCAAAGAAGTGGTAGAATGTAACTATGGAATAAAACTTATGACTTGTGTTGGGACTATAAGTTTGACTTTTATCTGGTAGATAATTAGTAAATATCTTGTAGATGATAAGTAAAAACTGCACAAAACCTGCACAAATTGAAAGAGCAAAGTACGCTTAGGAAAGCTAAATAAGCCCGTGGCCCAGAAACATGTATTTTGCGTCAGACCAATCTTTTGGTTTTCAGACACTTTTCCATTAGTTTTTTAAATATTAATTTAAACATTGAAGATGTACACAATGTAGAAGAGGGAGGTATTGACAAATTAAGTATGGGACTCTAAACATTTTCAGAGATGGCTCCAAACAACGATTATTAGTAGTAGAATCCAATTACAGTTTGGAGAAACTCTCGGTGAAATTAATAAACCAACTCTTCAGCTACTTCATTTTCAGTTTCAGGTGTGGGTTCTGTTAGTAAGAGTATTCAGTGCATTGCAATCAGGACGTCCCCGTAGCTGTACGTGCTACTCCTAAATCTTGAGGTCTTCAAAATATGAAGTGATAAAGCTCATAGATAAAATGGCAATATAAGCTTCTTCTTGGGTCACAGGATTACATCCTGTACAAACATGTCATTTCAAGATCACGCTGATTGGGCAGTGAAGAACTGAAATTGTATTTAAGAGAGTTGGAAAAATAATTCACGTTCTTTTGTGGAAAAATAAAGTGGCAAAACCCTTGTTTTGTAAAATACATTTGAGTGTTTATTGTATGTTTTGAGAGTACACACTTGATGTTAATAGTAACTACGTATACCAAAATAAATTCATGTATTCAAATCCTATCACCAGTGAACAATTATACATGTCAAAAATGAACAGTTTTGTTTTCAGCTGGGTTTAACTTCTGCAAATCGTACTTCATAGCATACAGCACTTTTCTGGTATCTGTGTACATTATGCATTAATTCATCATTAACAATAAGAATGAAAGAAATTTATCACTGTACCTGTAAAACTTTTTTTCCTGTGTGTCATCTTGTCTTACTCTTCCCTTCTTTTTCATTTAAAAGAAAGAAAAACCTTTTCAGATCATCATTTGAAATTTCTTTTCTGCTTTCTAAACAATCAGGCTTTATGTAGATTTCTTTTTGAGGTTAGTATATTAAATTATCTGCTGTTGTAAAAGGGAGCTTTTAATTTTTCTTTGTCAATGCAGGCTCTTCAATTCAGTAGGGATTGTCTGGCAGCAAAAATAGCCAGATGTAGATCTGATGAAGCAGCACAGTTTTAAATTATAGACAGGTGAACCGGTTGCATTGTAGTAGCCTACATGCAGTAATTCGTGGTGATACTGGAGGTTGCTCCACTGAAAGAGACCATCTACAGGTGTTTCAGGTAAACCTCTGCAAAATAAAGATGACTTGGAAGTCTGGTGTGGATTAAGGTCCTGTACACTATTCTTGCTCTACAGCAACTTGTTTTTCTACTGTTTTGTTGTTGTGGAAATAGGTTTATACCAGTATTTAGCAGGCTGGTTCGCTGACTTCAACTTCTGGAGTTAAAAAAAGCTAGATGCAGGAGCCTTCTCATGCTATACCTATCTACAGAGGCTTCTCGGGAGACTAAGTAACTAACTTCTTTCAGTTACAACATGACTGCATTATGCAGGTCTTGCTTTCTAAGACGTGGAAAAAATATTTTAGGTTTTTTAATGACTGCCTGTACAGGATGGTGGTTTTGGCAGTGTTAGGTTGATGATTGGACTCGATGATCTTAAAGGTCTCTTCCAACCTAGATGATTCTGTGCAGCTCCCTAGAGATTGTTGCCTTCTGAGCCCAGAAGACAGAGGACGCTTGCTAATTGAGTATGAAATGATTTCTGTGGAAATGTTTTTCCAAGTGTTCTAGACTGAGTAGACTTGTAGAATTACGAGAATTGAAAGGACTACAGAGCAAAGACAGGTAACGGGAGGCCTAGTGACCTTTTGTTTCCCCCCACAAATGCTAACAGCTCTATAAATCAGGTTACCTTTAGCATGTGATGTAACTTAGAGATTTAAGAGCATGGCTTGTATATCCTGAATTTTGTCATCTGTGCCCTGTTTAGAGATGATGGCTTTTGTCTTTTCTTAACTTCTTTTTTTATTGATTAAAAAGACAGGAGGGCAGCTCTGTCTCTAGAGTTTGTTTGGTGCTTGTGCTGCGTGCAGAGGCTGGAGGAACTATTGGCTGAATCCATTTTAAATAATTTTAAATTTAAAATCGGGTTTAATTCTTACAAAGTGCTAATTATACTTAAATTGTATGTCACAGAAACTATTTTTTGTAAGTTTCAATTTTTATCATTTTAATATTTATCTAAAAGTAAGGAAAACGCAAACTACTATGGTAAAGAGCAAGGTTAAAGATAAGATCCAGACCTTACCTATACGTCAGCAAGTATAGGAAATTTCTGATATTGACAGACTTGTAATACAAATTCCCTTAGCATCTCCTCTTCCCCATCCCAGCTGGTTAAGCAGACAAGTATTTGACGTGTCAGGACTGAAATAGTATTTTTGGTTTTGTTGTTCTGTAAGGCTGGTACTGGTAATGAGATCTTGCCTACAGCTTTTATACATTAAGTTCCTATTTAGGAAAGCATGACCACTGTTGAAGGTGAGCTTTGGCTGCTTTGGAATGGTCTAGGGTGCAATTTTTGATGTTGGACTGCAGACCTTGGAGGAATATTGTGGGTATAGTATGAGCTGTTTGCCTGCCAACTTTTAACTGTGTTTCCACGATAAACCCTTATATTTGTGTACTTTTGTCATCAAAACTGCTTTTAGAAATGGGAAGAGAACACGCGTATTAGGAGTGCAAGGCCACAAAGGAGGAAAAATAAGTAGCAGCACGTGTATAAAAATGAAGTTAAAATAAAATTAATTTTAAGCTCTTTCTTGTTTCCACTCAAATGCTTAGTTTTAAAGCACTTTCTTCTACCTTCCACTAGTCATACAGTGTTCTACGGTTTAGTTCTTGTGTTTTTTGTTGTATTGAGTCCATATCTGCATTACACAACCTAAAATGCTTGTTGTTTTGACCGCTGTGGTACTGGCTTTTGTACTAGCGAGCACAAAGTAGATAATTTCTCCTTAAAGACAGAAATGAAGTCCGAATGTCTCACTGCTTGTATTTGCTGGTTGCAAGCGGAAAGTAGTCACTGCAGAAGGGTGATGGATGGAGAATGGTGGTGCAGCAGCCTGGAGGAGCCGGCAGAGGGAGGTTCTGCACACTTAAAATGGGTCCTATTGTTGCAAAAACCCCTGTGCAGGCTGGATTCCTTTCCTCTTTCAAGCCCCTTCTCCCCCCTTACCCCCGCCTCCTTTTCATGGTCTCATAAACATGTCTCAAGGGTATATTTCAAATTGATTACAGACAATTTGCACAGGATTTTGTGATGAACGCAGATGTCGGGAGCAGCTCGTCATCCAGCGCCATTGCAGACCTTCAGGAGGATGAGGATGGTGTTTACTTCAGCTCCTATGGGCATTATGGGATACATGAAGAGATGCTGAAGGTTAGAAAGTCGTCTCAACTGCATCTTAGTAGGCCTAAAGAGGAAAGATGGAATGAAATGGGCTGTGTGCCCATAAATATACTGCAGAGCAGCTGCATTTTTAACCCTTTCTGTACATGATAATTTTTTTCCTAGGAGTTGGATGGAGAGATCTTTTTCCAGTTTTATTTCCTTTGTATAAATTCTATTTAAGGGAAGCATTAGGAACATAAAATCATTTACTCTACAGTTATTCTTGAAGAAATATTACAATATCTGTACCACAGCCTTACCTTGCCAAAAGCAGATTTTTCGTGGGTGCTTAAAAGATAAAGGATAAAACATGGTACAGACGGTGGATATTTTTCTTTAGTTTATATTTTCCTAACAATTGAAATTTGTTAGGCAAAACCATTTGTCAAATATCGTGGTTTCCTATTGCACAACGTAAACAGAAATTGTTAGTATTTGTGCACAGTTCAGTGTATTGATAATGTGACGTTGAACAGCTGGAAAAACTGTATACTCCTTTTACATGATAAAGATAAAAATACTGCTTAAAACTCTTCAAAGGCAAACATCTGTATGCCCTTTTAACTTTAAAAAAAACCTGAGGCAGAACCCAGCGACTTAGAATTGATATGTAAATCAAAATCGCTTAATGCTTCCTTTCAGAGAAAGTGTCAAAGTTTTATCATTTTAAGGCATAAATAAATAAAATCCCTCCCTAATGTAGAGATAGCATACGGAGTTGCAAAGTCGCTTTGTCCATACAGGTAGCATGTAAAGTGTTCTGCTTTGTAAATCATTTAGTGGCCCCAATGTAGAATTACACATAAACCTGTGTTAAGAATAGCATAAGCATGAGGTTAATTTTAAGGGAGGGGATTTTACAGAAGCCTGGAGATGTCTGCAAAAGTAGAAGAATGTTTTTCAAAATGTGTAGTCTAGAGAAATATAATTTGTCTTGAAGATATATAAAAATGATAGAAGTTTGGGTCTGCAGTTGTATAAAGCTGTTGTCTGAGATGTTATAGGCTATAGGATGAGGAAGCCTTTCTGTTTGCTAATAAAGTTTATAATAATTCTGCATCTCTGCACAAGGAAATGGGTACAAAATTGTATCTTACTGGTTTCTGAGAATGTTTGTCAGAACGCTTTTAAGACGACTTTTGACTTTACTAAACATAAGAAAACAATTGCTTTTTATCATGTGTGCATAGAATTTTTTCCTATATTGCTAGGCACTCATTTTTTTATGTGTCTACCTTATATGAATATAATGGCTTGCTACATTGAAATTTTTAAGAAAGGAGTCTTGCTGTCTGGATTTTAAATCTGGTTCTGACACTGTTCAGTTTCGAAACCTTTTTTCTTATGCTTGGTAGTGGTAGGATGAAGCTTCAAAATTTTTTTTTTTTTTTTTTTGCACTGCAAATACTTCAGAGATGGGGGAAGAGTATTGTTACTTTACAGTGGCCAAATGGCTAGTGTTTCCTTAGCTCTATTTTTTTCTCAAGAATTTCTTGACTATTGTCTTAATAAATTCCTTACCATTTTATTTAAAAAACGAAACAAAAAAAGCATTACGTTGAAATGGTGAGTGAGAGAACTGGAATTGATGAATAGAGAGACCTGAAGTGAATGACCGTGGCTTACTCGAGCAGCAGTGCATATAGCGGAGGCAGCAGCTAGAATTGTATTGATTAAGTTGGGGCAGTGCTGAGGCAATGTGAGTGAGCAGGATGTAAGGCTGAAAGCTTTCCAGCTGACTGCTTTCTTGATTGATGCTGAACCTTCTGATTTTTTTTTTTTAAACTTTTTTGGTCATTTCAGCAAATCGTATTACATACCGCAATAGAGGTGAAGTACTAAAAATAGTTGCTCTGAATATAACGTCATAGTAAACCAATATGATTTTAAAGGATCCCTTTTTTTTTTTAATTCATGTTAATTATGTATCATTTTAAAGTACAATTCTCTAAGATCATCCCTAACGGTTTCTTTATGCTCTGTGTGTGTGATAATCCTCCTAAACTTAACACTGGATTTTAGGATTTTCAAATTTTCAAGCCTCAAAATAATTTGTTTTGTCTCCAGAATTGTTATGAACGTATCTTTTTTTCATCTCTGTTTTTGATCTTGTTTTTCGACCAAAACAGACTGTGTTCTTTCTCACTAGAGACAATTTCTTGAGTTTCCGTTTTGGTTCTAAAAATTCTTACTTGCCGTAGTAGAAAAATGTTAAATATAAGCAGTTGGATTTTATACTTCAGTATTATTTATAGACTTGTCTTTACTAGATGAAAAATGCTTTGCTCTAACACTCAAACTGCAACACCAATTCCAAAACCTATACTTGGCTGTCAATTTGTGTACCTGCTGATGCATATTAAGGCAATCAGGGTTTTAATAGATTACCTTGCTGGTAGATTGAGCTATACTGCTAGCTTTCATATACTAAGATACTATAAATGTTTAGTTACATGTTTGAAAACATTCCAGCTTCTCAGGTCATGTTCTATTATAGTTAGGTTTATGTATTATATTGGGCTTTCATAGAATGGGCTGTACGACTTCAATTACTAGTTTGTCTCTGGGTTTGCAAATTTGC
Organism: Burhinus oedicnemus; assembly: GCA_008921705.1. NCBI lineage: Eukaryota > Metazoa > Chordata > Aves > Charadriiformes > Burhinidae > Burhinus > Burhinus oedicnemus. Next base: position 1,085,789 of record VFFE01007487.1, read on the forward strand.
AGTTTGTTCAGAAATAGAAAAGGTTAATCTCATCCATAAAGTTTTTTGAAGGAATCTGTGTCACACGTGTGTCAGAGAATGAAATGATACAGAATGTCTTATGAGCTCGTGACTCAAATTTTTACCATTGTACAGAAACTTGTTACGTAAAGTTGATGCAGTGTTGTGTCTCTATTACTGCTGTTCCTGGAAAGTAGTGAAGATGTATTAAGAACTTTGAAACATCCAAAATCAAATGCAGCAGGTCAGAAAAGTGTAAGCTAATCTCTTATTTTTCCTCCAAAGTCGCAGCTGGCTTAATTTCCAAAGACAATAAATTCTGAAAGAATATCATATGGGAAGTGTCAGGGTTGCAGAGCCCTTATAAGTGCAGTGGCCACAAAACCTCGTTAGGCCAAGTTAAAAAGCAAGTTTTTTAGCATTTTTGAATGATACGCTGTAACTAAGAGAAAGGAACATTTTTTTTTTTTTTTTTTTATTCTTTAAATCATAGGATAAAGTGCGTACAGAAAGCTATCGTGACTTCATCTATCAAAATCCACATATCTTCAAGGACAAGGTAAGTAAAACAGCTCAGAAAACACAAAAATTTCTGTGCTTTATTTTTTTTGAAGTGGTAGAAATCCTTCAGGTTGGCTACTTTGTAGCTTTGGGAATGGAATATCGCACTGACAAGATTTGATTTAATGTACTTGTGCTTTATGAGGTGGTAGAGTGCTATTCAACTGCTGGAGGGTGCACAGTGCTGATAACAGAAGTGCTGATCGCTATTGTCATTGTTCTGTGTGCCGTGTTGGCATGTTCATTAATTATGTTGGCGGGGTTAAGTTGAGCCTTTCTTGTCCTGTATATTAAGCGGAATCTATCTTAGAGGGCCTCTTTACCAGACTTTAAGTGAATTTCAATTTGTGCCTGATACAGTAAATACATCCTAGAACTAGCACTGTGTAATTCAAACTGGGGAAGAATTTGTATGCCACTGATTTATTGAATTAGTGTCGTTTAGTCTCTCCAAACTAGGTTATTATTAAGGGACTTGGGAACTAGTATTTCACTTGCAGTGAGGAGAGATTGCACCAACGTTCGTTTATGATCTTCCCGTGGTTATGACTCCCTGCACAGTGATGATCCTCTTCTTGTCCTCTGTATTTCTGCTGAGTTTGTTGTGTTCTGAGTTACGCTGTGCAGCGCTCTCTTCTGGATTAGCTTTCCTCTACTTAATGCGTACCATTCCTAAGCTGTGTTGGGGAAAAGAGTTTTCTTCCTTTTTGCTTCAATCCACGTCACAAGCTTGTTTCCATTAAACATTTCTAAGCTCTTTAGTTATAACGAGAGAGCAATCGAAAGTGTTGTAGAAACGTTATGCTGCCAGCCGCTTAAAAGATGTGGGTGACCGCATATCTGGGCGGCTCATCCAACAATGCAGAAAGATCAATAAAGGAAAGAAAACTTTCTTGGAAGAAATTTGGTTTCACAGATGCCCCTAAAATTGATAACTGCAGGTTTCCACAGGGTAAGACTGATCTTAAGTTACATGGAATGTATGTCCTAGTGGAACAGTAATTTTTCACGATTGGTTGTATATTTCTAATGTATGGACACATTGGTGACATTCGAAACAAAACACGGATGAACTGTTAAAGGCAACGTTGCTTCAACCCCAGCTGTAGGTGCCCTTGCTCAGGAATCGGCTAGAAGACGTGTGCTTACTCTGTGTCTTTTAATTCATGTGAAAGCATTCAACTTCCAAAGAAAAGCTTGTCTATTACTGCAACATCTACAAACCGGTTTCTGAACTCAGTGTTTTTACAGCGGTTTTTTGACCTCAAATTCATAGTGTATCCAAACCCATCACAGTGTGCTGAAGTCCATTGAAGTTGAATGGAAAGAAAGATTCTCAATTGCTTTGAGTTCCCAACAGCTTCTCTCCAGGTGACCGGTGCCCCACTTCTGTGCGTGACTAAATGTTGATGTAGCTTTCACTTGGTATGCTGTTACGGAGAATATATAGGATTTTTTTTTTTTTTCAGAGATCTAGCTTTAAAGTGACATCTGTTACAGACACCTGCCGAAGGAACTGTTACGATGTTTTGCTTGACTTAGGTATCATATGATGCTCTCAGAACCGTATTAATGAATGAAACTTCCAACTTGAGGAACCAGGCTGTTTTCCTTTGAAGTTTGATTACAATTTAATGGGGAAAAAAAAAATATAAAATTGAGTAAAAGTCTGATACTGTATTTCCTAGAACTCCCATATGGTATTCTTCCCTAGAAAATACATAGTGATGCTTTTTGTCCTTTCTGAAAGGACACCTGTGAGGTGGGTTGGGAGGACCTTGTTCAGAGAGCTTAATTTTGATGCAATCTGCAGTATCCCAAAGAGGTGTGATTGCAGGGTAACAGATGACAACGGAATATCTAGGTTTGTGTATTAGGCATACTCTATTCAGAACCAGCCAATTTGTTTGTTGTCTCTCAGCTTTCAAAAGAAATCATTAAAACTTGAATGAATCGTACTTGCTGCCTTTAATTTCAACCTGTCAGATGTACTTGAGATGAGAACAGGACAATTGAGATTACCTAGCAGGAGTAGTTAAGGTGGCCTTACTCAATAAAAGGAAATGTGATCCGTCTTACAGCGCGAGTATTTTTTGGTGGAAAAATAATTGGTTAGAAAAGCACTATTGCCGTGCTTAGTTTTTGTTGTAGAATAGCAATCTGAGGCAGGCGTCAATGCCATATTGAGGGGGGAAAAATTGAGTTTGTAAACATTGTTGCTACTAAAAGTTCATTGGTGGAATTAATTTAATCGGCCAAATTACCTGACCTCCTGTTTTTCTGAATTTGAAGTAATATTTTTCTGTTACTAGAAGGAGAATACCAGTTTTGATTAGACTGCAGAGAATGATGTGATGCTGCAGTATATTATGGTATAGTCAAACCACCAGTCCAGCTGCTCCAGATCTCTGGTGAGAGGCCATATGCGATCACTGCAAGAATGTGTTAGCTGTAGACCCTTGTCCTTAGGCTAATTGGTGATCATTCTGCTTGCCTTTCTGTTCCTCAGATGTGTTCCAGCTTGTGCATTTTCTGTCCTGTCCCTTTTTCTCCCCCCCATCCCCTGCCTAAGGCTAGATGAGTTCCATCTGGGTTTTTAAGTGACCAGGGCAGCTGTCCAAAGTGGTGTCTGTTTTGATTTTTTTCCAATTTGTGGTGATTGCTCTTTCATGGAACTGTACATCAAGATCATTCTTTCACAGAGGTTTATTTTTGGCTCTGACTTGCAGCTTTCATGGCTCAGCAATTTTGTTAACTACCATGGGTAGAGTGTTAAAATAGATGATGTTTGGGGATGTGAGATTTCGGCAGCTGCAAGAACATTGATTTTTATTTTCTATTCCTGTCTCCAGAAGATTTCAGCCTAGGGATTTCTGTAGCCATTACACACTCACAGGTAGCTTGTGAATAATGAGTTGTAGAGTTGATTCCTATTGGAACATAGCTGCAAAGAATTCCAAGTGGAACAAGTAACTCAGTCCACAACTTCCGTGGCCAGCCTCTATGCAAGGTGCTGTAAAAAATTCATCACATTAATGATTTCTAGTCTGATTCCAGATTGTAAGTTCCTCCATGATGACAGTCTCTTCAGACACTGCTTCCCGGTGCACCAGAAGCTCCCTTAAACGTGCTGCTAAGGGTAAACAGCCATTTTTATTCACGCTGGCTTCAGAATCATCGCTCTGTGTTCATCATCAAAACACATAAAATAGTATGCAAGGCAAGCAGGCCTAATGCACAGAGCATTCAAGTACTTACTTTGATACTATTTGTCAGGTGAAATTGAAAAGCGCACATGCAAGTTTTTGTTGTGCCAAGGCAAGAATGCTCAATAGCTCATAAACTAGAAAGTTTGTCGGTAGGGTGCCTTGAAGTGTTTTGTAAAATGGGGTTATAATTCTCAAGTGTGGGACTGATTACGGAGCGGTTTGATGCCGCCTTTGGAAAAAAAAAATCTAACTTCCTGAGAGCTGTCCTCACAGCTTTCACAACACTGGATGCTGTGCTAAGGAGGGACAGTGAAATAAGTTAATTTTCCTTTGTAATAAATTATTTTTATGACTAGTAATTCTGACTCAATGTTCCTGTTAGCCTAGAAGTGTTTTAGTAAGTTGTGCTTACTCTCTTGTTTAGGTCTCTTGTTTGGGAAAGGAAGTCTGTCTTTACAGTTCTGTTTCCGTTAATGCTTAAATGCTACGCATGATACAAGTGACTGTACATAGTGTTTAGGAAACTTTTTGATTTTCCAATTTCAGAACATTTTGGGGTTTAGTGCTTAGAATTTTTTAACACCATTAGTAAAGCTTAACTATATTAAGTACAAGTCTAACAATAAGACCGCTGATGATCTGGCCAATGCAACAGAATGCACCCGTAGCAAATTTGCAGGTGATGCAAAACTGGGAGGAGTGCTTGATACAACACATGGTTGTGCTGCCATTCAGAAGGATCTCTGTGGGCTGGAGAAATGGGCCAGCGGGGCTCCTGTGGAAAGGGCTTGGGGCAATCGAAGAGCAGTACAAAACCCTACAGCTGGGGAGAGAGGAATAATCCCATGCACCAACAGAGACTGGGGGCCTGCTGGCTAGAAGGCAGCTTTGCAGAGAAGAATTTGGGCGTCCTGGTCAACACAGAGTTGACCGTGAGCCAGCAACACACGCCGTTGTAGTAAAGGCAGCTAACCAGCCTCCTGGGCTGTGTTAGGAAGAAGACTTGTCACCAGCAGGTCAAGAGAGATGCACCTTCTCTTTTACTCCAGGGAGATGACTGTACCCCAGGGAGATGCTTCTGGAGTGCTGTGCCCAGTCCTGGGTTCCCCAGTGCAAGAGTGAGATGAGTGTCCTAAAATGAGTCCAGTGAAGGACCGCAAAGGTGGTGAAGGGATTGGAGCATCTGTGATATAGGGAGAGCCTGAAAGACCTGGGATTGTTTTGTCTGGAGAAGAGAAGGCTCAGGGGAGATCTTACCAGTGTGTATAAATGCCTGGTGGTTGGGGAGGGGGCAGTAAAGGACGTGGATCCAGACTCTTCTCAGCAGTACTCGGGGACAGGATGAAAGCAGTTGGCAGAGGCTGAATTCCAGGCAATTGCATTTAAACATCAGGAAACACTTTTTTTACTGCGAGGGCAATTGAACAGTGGCACAGGTTGCCCAGAGAAGTTGTGGAGTCTCCATCCTTGGAGATATTCAGAAGCCGTCCATACGCGGTCCTGAGCAACCGGCTGTGGTTGACCCTGCTTTGGACTGTGATCTCCAGAGGTTCCTTTCAACCTCAATAATTCTGTGTTTCTGTGAAAACATCAAATATGAAACTCATCTACTGCAACGCTTTCAAGATTAGAAGTGTTAGTTTTTAAACTGTTGAGAAGTTTCCGGCAGTTAAAAAATATACTACTATGGTACTGAGGCCTGAAAAAGACTATTTGGTAAAATCTCTGCTTTATGAAGTTCAACACTGCTGGCAGCTCAACTCTATTTATTAGTATGTTTGGAACTCTTTTCTTAGTTGCGTCGTGTTTTTAAACTTTTCAGTCTTCCTACAGTAGCTAATATGTGACATCTCAAAAACAAGCATTTGCACGAGTCTTGTTGTGATGTTGAGTGTACTTCTTTCAAGTGTAGTGCTGAAGGTTTTTTTTTTTCTTTCATGACAACTTAGGGATCCCATCTTCCTGGATTTTTTTTTGTCCTATTTTGATTATAAATAGTGTCAGACAGAAAATATTTCCAGGTGTTAAAACTATGCGAGTCACCGTTTTGAAATTTAGTCACCTTGAGCCACAGCTGTTTTGAGGCACTGTCGCCATTTCTAGCAGAGGATTCTTAAATAATGTTTCTGAATAGACTCTTAATGAGAAACTGCAGTTAGAATATGTTTTTTCAGTGCCAGTGCTAAATTCAGTTGTTAGCGATTCACTGATTAAAATTGCTCAGGCTCTCATTTCCTGTTTCTCCTGTTGGTGTAACTTTTTAGCTGGTGTCCGAATAATTGCTTGTGAGTGTTTCCCACGTGACTGAGTTAATCTGCGGCTCGAGCTAGTCTGCTTCATTATTTATCTGTAAAAGGTAGTAGAGGGTGTGGAGCTAGAACTGCGGTTTGACATAGATATCTCGGAACGTAAGATTTGATGCTACCGTTTTTCCCTTCTGTTAGAATATCGTATCTCAGTGATGTAGAAAGACCTGTAGAAAAATCATAGCAAGGGAAATAAATGGAGGTAAAAATAAATATATTCGTTTCAGGTGGTTTTGGATGTTGGCTGTGGAACTGGAATACTCTCCATGTTTGCCGCCAGAGCAGGCGCAAAGAAAGTGATTGGAGTCGACCAGTCCGAAATCATCTATCAGGCCATGGACATCATTAGGTAGGAAAAATTCTGAGAAAAGCGCGGTAAATGTTGCTCTAAGAAGTCACTAAAATGCTGTTACAAGTTAATGATTGCCTAGCACTTGGTATGTCTTTTACCAAATTTGTCATTTGTCCTAAGAAATAACACAGGTTTTGATGTGCAGTCAAGTTGTTTGCTTCTCTGACAGAGGTAATTAAAACAGGGCTGTAGTTAAGGCAGGATATTTCCCGGACCTTCCTCCTAATGTTACCGTACGGTCAGTGCTGCCTTGCTGCAGAGGCTCCAACTGCTGCCGGTCCATTTTCTATTCTTACGCTTTAAATGGTGCTACTGATAAAATTGTAAATTTTTAGGCAACAAACAAAGTTGAGACATGTTCCAAGAGGATGTGAGAAACTTCTCCTGGCTGTACTACCTTGAGTTAGAGAAACAGTTCTCATGTAGATAAACTCAGTAAAAATTGTTCAATGGCGTGAAAATGAAACAATATATGTGTTTGTATATAGAAACTTTCTTTAATGATATAATTTCTATAATTTAATTTTCTGTGTTACAGAAAATTGAACAACTTTTACTGGGTTGATTTCTCTACATTTTAGATCTTGATGTTGGGGCTGTGGTCTTTTTAAACAAAAGCTTGTCATGCATCAGTTAACTTTTATCGGTTTTAGCATATACTTTTAGCTTCCTTTTGACAAATAGGTTTTATAATTTTATGGTATTGTAGTTTTAACTTGTGGAAAACCTTTCTCTGGTAAGGTTCTCTGTATGTTGGTGTATTTAAGGGAATCTCTCTTTTTGGGAATAGTAAGTGTCTGCTACCCCTTATTTTGTTTTTAGAAGCCTACCGTCCTCTGGCTTACGTGCTGGTTGGAAAGTGATTACCATCGCACTGTAATAATTTCTACAGTTTGAGGTGGGGAAAAAAAACGCTATTTTTAGAGCATGCATACGGACATACACACGCAGTCTGCAGAGAGTCGCTGAGAGAAGTTGTTTCCAGGGGAACTATGAAGATGTTGCATGCCATATAAACTGTCACGGAATAATACAGGGTGGAAGGGGCCCCTTGGCGGGGGGACATCAGGTCCAGTCCCCTGTAGGAACAGGCTCAGATCGAATAGGTGGCTCAGGCATCTGCTTATCAAGTTCTGAACATTGCTGCTTCTGTCTGAACTTCTCTGGAAAATTTGTTTTGTTTGACTCCTGACTCTTGCTTTTGGAATAGCAAATGGGAACTTCCGCTGTTGCAGCTTGTATCTTTTGCCTCTCGTCCAGTCCCTGTGATACGAGAGAAGAGCTTGGCTCTGTCTTCTCTTCACCCTCCCGCTAGGCAGAGGAAGACATCAGAAACCCATCCCTTAACCCACCCTTCTTAAGGCTGGACAAACCCAGTTCTCTCGGCTTCTCCCTGTATGTCATGTGCTTCAGCCCCCTGTCATCTTGGTGGCCCCTTCACTGGACTCGCTCCAGTATGTAGAAGTCTGTCTTGTACTGGGGTGCCCACATCTGGACGCTGTACTCCAGATGCAGTTTTACAGGTGTCAGATTGAGGGGAAAGATCACTTTCCTTGATCTGCTGCTACAAGGGCCCACTGACTTATGTTCAACTTGTTCACCCAGCCCCTCGTCCGGGTGGGGTGGGAATAGCAAGCAGAGCTGAATTCTAACCAGGAGGATCCGATCTGTACTGTTTCATTTGGTTATTCCAGCCAAGGTGCGGGTCTTCATCTGGATCTCTGAGGTTCCTGCCAGTCCGTTTCTACAGTTTGAGATCCCTCTCAAACTAGCAGCCTTACCCTCTAGCGTGTCAACGGCTCCCCCGTAATTCAACATTAACCACAGACTTGCTGAGCGTGCATTCTGTCCCATTAGGTCACTAAAAGAGGTGTTAATTAGTATCAGAACTAGCATTGAACCCTGAGGGACACCTCTGGCACCTGAATGCCAGACTTTGTACTCCTTCTCTTACCTCTTGAACTTCATGGTCTAGACAGCTTTCCACTCATCTAATGGTTCATTTATCCACTCCGCATTTCACTAATTTACTTATAGAGACTATTATGGGAGACTGAGTATATGTAAAAACGAAGCAATGGCATCTAAAGCCTTAAAAAGTATTTCCTAGTGTGAGGTAGGAGAAATGTAGGTGAAAATCTGTACTGTTGATAGCTGAGATATGTAGGTTTTTTGGGTTTGGTTGTTTTTGCAAGAACAAGTGTGGAAAAGAAAGTTAAGGTAGATCCTGAGGAATTTGGGATTGACATTTTTTGTGCAAGCTTAAATCATACAGAAATAAGGTTGCCTAGGCAGAAGTTTTAGGTTAGATACCGCTTCACACATTGGAGGTGCAACACTGTACACTTGGATGCTGTAAAATTATTCTGTTAGGTAAATGCCTGTTTAAGGAAAACATCATGTTAAGCATTAGATGCAACTTTGACCAAAATGCTTCTATGGCACAAGAACTCATTCTCTAAAGAGAACTTTTCCCAGGAGTCCTTGTCATCTTTGGCGTGGTTACAAATGTGAAATGGTGTTTTATTTCTAATGGACTGGATGACAAACTTAGGATCGTTCATGTCTTTCAACAAGTGCACGAGAAGTCCTTTATGTGTTATTGATGCTTAGAGGAGGATAGAAGCATCAGCCAACACGTATTATCTTTAGTGAGGAGAAGGGGAAGCCTTTAAGAAAAGCAACAAATCAAAACTCTTAAGCTCTGCAGAGTGATGAATTACCACTTGGAGTACACAGTGAACCATCACTAAGGCTACACGTTTATAGATACCTTCTGCTATAAAAGGTTCAATTCACATTAAAGTTTTCAATTCACATCGAAACAATTTATAGTTGTCTTGTTGAACCTACTTTTCCTAAAACAATAAAGCTGACAAACTTGTAATGGAGTAACGAATATTTATTGGAATACTAAACAACTCTGCGTAGCCTAAAAATGACTACTGCAGCGTGCTTCCACGTGCAATTAAAGTACATGCTCAAGAGCTTTTATCCCTCTCAGAATTCAGGTTCATTTCTAGCATGCTGATTACTAGAAAGAGTGCAACCCTTTGTGTAAGTAAACTGGAGTGAGTGGCCTGAGTGGCCTGATTCTTTCCCAAGGTTACATAGCAAACTTATTTTTAACTAAATGCTTGCCTTCTCTTCTTTCTTACTTTCTTACCCCTAAAATTTCTAGTGCAGTTAATGACTTGATTTTTGTTGTTCATCGCTGTTAATGCTAGAATAGAAAGTTGAAGTACACTTCCTAAATAGCATCTCAGCAGTTCTTCCTACCAAGCGTAAACGACATTATTTGGGTTTTTTTTTATACCTTAGAATTGAAAACAAATATGTAATGAATTAGTCTTTTTCCTCTCTTTTGTTTTAAATCATGTCTTTATATGTGGTCATTTAGGAAGTTATCCTTAGATCTCTTTTTGTCCTTCTTAAAATGCTGTTGTGGGTGATAGCCCTTTAGCACTTTATTTCTCACTTTGAACTTTTGGTTTTACTTCTGTTTACAGCATTAAATATGATACTTGTGATGAACTGCTAGTCTTCTAACAGAATACTGTTGTGTGTAGAGTATTTAATTGATCTTTCCAACAGCCCACATGTTCAAGTAGCCCTTTGACCCTTTCCTTTCCCTCCCTTCATTCTGATCTTTCTCCCATTATCTTTTAGATTGAATTTCCAATGTGATTACTGGTCTGCTTTGAAAGCCAGACAGAATGTAAGAGTAAGATATCAGGATAGGGAGGGAAGGGGCAGAGATAAGAACTGCAGCGGAAAGATAAATTTCTTCAGTGGGAATACTTTTCTGCCCTCTGTAAGAATAGCTATCGTAACAATGTTATGCGTGAGAAAGACTAATACGGTTTGCCAAGAAGAAAAATACTAAATTTCAAGCATTTACGTATTTAGTAATTTCACTGTCATGCAGTTTTTGCTTCAAAAACTGTAGTCACGTCACAGTACCTTCCTCCTTATGTGGGATGGTTGTACCATTACTTGCACGAGGTAATACCCGATTACTGCAGTTACTAAACACTGCAGATGATTTTGGCCAAAATCACAGTGGGGAGGATGCCTTTATTGTGCAATAACTGTAATACTGATCCAGAGGGAGCGTTTGTTCTCAGTGACTTTGTAGCTAGTTTTGTTAAATAAAAAAAACAAGTCGTGCAAAACGGCTTTGTAAGGAAGGTAATTTCCATTGCTATCCTAGTGTGATGAGTAGGCTCTAATCACTGTAGACGTATGCTACAGGGGTCAAAGAAGGAGAACTGGGAACAAGCGACTCTAAGTAAAGAGGAGCATCATTTTATATTGTCCTCTTCTCTGTTTTCCTGGTTTCTGAAGCTTAGGCATTTGCATGCACAGCACATTGGAGGTATACAGATCTACTGGCTGCCAGATTTGCCTGGTACTTAATCTGCTGCAGTTTTTGGATACTGGGAAACATTCCCTCTGAAATATAACTGAGGAGTGTTACGTTTTAGTGCGTTCTTGATTAGTTAAAAAACAATTATTGGTGGGAGAAATGCAGAATATAGACATCGGTGTAGCTCTCTTGACAGCATAAATTGGAAATATAAACTAATTTGTTTATGTTGTGACTTGCAGATTAAATAAACTTGAAAATACCATTACGTTAGTCAAAGGACGAATCGAAGAAGTAGATCTGCCTTTGGAAAAAGTGGATGTAATTATATCTGAATGGATGGTAAGGTGCATGAATATTCTCTTGAAGACGTAGTTAATTTCAGGAAAAAAATGTGTTTTATTTTATTTGAAAAATGATGCAACAGTGTCTTTGACAATGTGGGAGATGGGATGATGATCCTGATTATGTGGTACTCGGATACAATTCCTAATCCCTCTTGTTCGTGCTCTTTCAAGTCAAGGTTCTCTACGGTTGAGCTGGTTTGGGTACAGCAGTAAGTTTGTTATGTAGTTAGTGTGCAAATCTACAGAAGTACTCTGCGCTCCTGAATAATACTGTTGTAGCTGCTCAGGTGAAAGTAACGGAGAAATATTGTATTAGTCATCTAGCCATATCGTTCTCATGATTAAAATACCTTTAGTCCCCAAAGGTGGCTAAAGACTGTGGTGACTGGGTGGGAAAGGCAGTAAGGAGGTGAGGAGCACACACACTGGGAAATCTGCAAATACAGAGAGAGCTTGGAAACAGCTTCGCTAGTCATTGCAGTTTTTTAGCATAAGAATAAAATAACCTATTTTAAAAGTACATGATGGCCAACAGGAAGTGCAGTACGTAGGCTGTAAATGAGATATTCCCTTGAATCTGTTGGATTTCAGCCGTTGGCCCGTTACCTTTCTTTCATGTGCTGGCTGGTGACTGTTGTCATCATACTGGTGACACAGTTGTGCTTGCTACCTGCTATTGATCCTGATAACGAAATCTGTGCGATGAGACCCAGTGCCAGGCTGAACTTCGTAGCGAATGAGTAAGTCTGTTCCCTATCAAAAATGTGGTAGGAAACACCCCGTGTGACTTTTTTGTGGATATCTGCTATTCAGTCTTCTCATATTGCAGACCTTCAAAAACCACTTCAACGTACAGGTTTTATTCGCGCTAGTTCCCACTGTTGGGACTTAAATTTTTTTTTTTTTGTCCTTCAAATTGAAGATCAATAATGAACACAAGTTCAAGTTCAAGAAACAAGTTCAAACTCACTTGGGGGTTTTTGTTTGTTTTGGGATTTTTGTTTATTTTTCTGTGGCTGTTCTGCTACACACAAGGGCCTTTGGGAAAGAGGTCACATGTTCACTCTGGATCCATATGTTTCTAACTAGTTTCCGGGTAAAGGTGGAAGTAAATTGTTTTGGGTTTTCTGTGGTTGTTTTTTTATATCACATATTTCACTGAGCTGGAAATCTGCAAAAGTTTTTCCTCCGCTGCTATAACAAACGTTATTTGAAGCGTGAGCTTAATTTAGGGTTGAGGTCACTAGTTTCAAAGAAGGTTTAAGGCATTGGCTTAAACTAGTGGTTGCGCATTATGGTTGATGATTTCTGACAGTACAATGACTTCGCTAGAAATGTAATTATACTTCTTTCAGGGAAACTTCTGGTCAGTTGCCTGATACGCGCACCAAGAATAATGTTCCCAAAATCATGTTTCTCGTTCTGGAGCCCAAGATCTGGTTTTAAAAGCAACTTGGGCACCTAAGAGCTTAAGTCGTGCTGTAAATCAGTGCCTCTAAGGTGAACTAAAGGATTTCGAAAAGCAGCTCTTGTAAGAAATGAAGTATTGAATGTTCCATGTTTGCTATTTGTGTGCTAATTTACCTTTAAATGTCATAATTATATAGACATGTGCATTTCACTTAATTAGGTATTCTAAATATTTGGGAATGTTAGCATTTTTATAGGTTGCTGCAGTACAGAGATAAAGAGGACAATGCTGTGGAAGTAAGATTGATAGCTGGACGGTGTGCGCACTGTTCCAACACTGTCTAGAAAAGAACATTATGTTGCCTAGATGCAAATGAAGATTCCTCTTTGTCTGGCTTTCCTGTGTGAATTTGCTTTTTCTTTTCCTTCCCTACATGATACTGACTAGTGTGAAATCTTTTATTAATATGTGAATGTAAGTGCTTGAAAATGTTGGAAATGCAAAGAGTGAGAGCAAAAGGCATTCAATAGATGTCAGTTTTCAGCTCTTCATTTAGCGAATCTGTATGGACTATAGGAAAATTCTAAGGGGAAAAATGTTTTTTCTTTGTAACAAAAATATGGAAAGCTGTTATTCTGTTTAGAAAACAAACTGCTTTTAGACTAGTAAACCTCAAATCTTTTTGTGCAGCCATAGCTTTGTTTTCCTTGATACACAACAGTGCTTAAGACCAGTACGCTGTAAGCTTTTTTAGAGGTACGTATGGAGCATCAGAAAATTAAAAACAAATGTGAAGCAACAGAATAGAGGCTGGAGAGAAGGAAAAACGCTGCGTCCCCCGGGAATGTTTCTAGAACAGGTTTTCTGAGCAAGATGGCACATAGAACAGTGTGATGTAAAAGGGACAGTGTTGCATTATGAGCATCTCCAACGTAAAGGCTTCTGTTGATCACTCTCTTAATTGTATAAGTGACCTATGACTTCCACAAACTGCTTGCTGTTCCTACTTCTCTTTCATTTTTAAATTTGTTCCCTTAAAACATGCAGAAATGAGAGAAGCATCTTAAATACTACACGGCGGGTAGGGGTTTGTGAGTGTGGGTGTGTGTATATATATAGCTAAATTATATTTCAAATGTATATTTGCCATCTTCCAAAATAATATATTTCAGTTTTAAATTCATCTGGATGTGGTTTTGTCATGGTCCAGGTTTAGAGGCTGAACGATGAGCAACTGTCTCTTCAGTGGCTTTATTTAAGCTTGTGAAAGAAATTAGCAGTGATCTTGCTTTTAATGTAAAGACTAACTGCATTGTTTGTGACATCTGAAGTATGCGTGTTTACCATTGTTAAAATTAGACCGTTAGCAGGGCATCTGTGTGATTGTGTTCCACTAAAACCAGTATGTAAACCATTGAGAAAGGCAGTGGAAGGTGTGATGAGCTGTTCCATTGGTGTCCAAAAGGCGGATTGCTGAAGATTGAGGGCCTGTTGGACTGCTGAAGACCCAGATAAAGCCATCTCTTTAGACTTTTTCACTCTGAAGACAGCTATGCATTACTTGTAGCAAAACATTGGTGAAGTATGCAGCCTGACATAAGGACTTCTTGTGTGCCGTGACCCAGGAGCGCAAGGGGAGAGCAGGTGGACCGAAGAGCCACTTCACTCAATAAACCGCATTGCCTTCAGAAAGAACACAAGAATGGCCAATTAATGGCCTGTTCTGCTAACCAAACTGGTTCTATAAGGAGAAAGTCTTCCGGTTCTTGGAGAAAGGTTATTTGAATGTAAGAATAAGTGAATTTTATACATAAGATCTCACTGCTGGCTTTGGTTTTGTAGAGGTTTCCCTGTCCAGGATTGTTTGATACTCTATAGCAGGGCTGTAAGCTTCTGATGCACCATCCTGCTTGGTTGCCTGGAGCTCTGATGCATGAAACTTTTGAAAGCCTTAATTTGTGAAAGTACGAATTATCGTCCCATCCCATGGCAGGGGGGTTGGAACTAGATCTTTAAGGTGCCTTCCAACCCAAACCATTCTATGATCGTTAGTGGTTACAGGTACCAGCCTCTAACATTTTTTTACTTGTCCGTTGTGCCGTAGGGCACCTACAAACAAATCTTTGGAATACTAAGTTGGAAGGGACCTCAAGGATCATCTGATCCAACCTTATCTTCTTATTCAAACTGTAGACTTAAATGAATTATGTTTCTAAGCAAAGGTCCGTCTTGGCCTGTATCAAGAATAGTGTGGCCAGCAGGAGTAGGGAAGTGATGGTGCCCCTGTACTCAGCGCTGGTGAGGCCGCAGCTTGAGTACTGTGTTCAGTTTTGGGCGCCACAGTCTAGGAGGGACACTGAAGTGCTGAAGCGTGTCCAGAGAAGGGCAATGAAGCTGGTGAGGGGTCTGGAGAACATGTCTTATGAGGAGCAGCTGAAGGAATTAGGATTGTTTAGTCTGGAGAAGAGAAGGCCGAGGGGAGACCTTATTGCTCTCTACAGCTACCTGAAAGGAGGTTGTAGTGAGATGGGAGCTGATCTCTTCTCCCAAGTAACTGGCGATAGGACAAGAGGAAACGGGTTCAAGTTGCACCAGGGGAGGCTTAGGCTGGACATTAGGAAAAATTTTTCACTGCAAGAGTTATCAACCATTGGAACAGGCTGCCCAGGGAGGTGGTGGAGTCACCATCCCTGGATGTGTTTAAAAGTCGTGTAGATGTGGTGCTTAGAGACATGGTTTAGTGGCATACCTGGTAGAGTAGGGTCAATGGTTGGACTAGATGATCTTAAAGGTCTTTTCCAACCTAAACGATTCTATGATTCTATAATTGATTATCTGTATCCACTGCCTAGCGGCAATCTGATGCAAATCACTTCTGAACACACATCAGTGACTTGTTTGCACCATGGTGTAAGGAATGAAAACCCTTGTCAGTTAGTGACTTGACCTGAAAATGGTTTGCAAATCCTCAAGTTTCATCAGAAATTTTGAATTTTGACTTGAATGTGCTGCTGTTTGTATGGGCAGTTGGAAAGTACTTGTACTGGAATTGTATACACCATAGACTTGCTCTCAGTCCGGATCACGTTTATGCGTTCTCCCTAGAGCTACCAGATTTTAAGAAACAGTGATGTTTTACTACAATTAGAATAATTTTACATACAGTATATAAGTTAGAAGTGAGAGATGCTATACAAAGTGCTGAAGCTGATTTTTGGTTAAACTGAATGCCGGTTAGGAAAAGTTTTACTATCAACATCCAGAGGTGGCTGTGTTATTGCACACGTGGATTTTGGTAGTGTAATTGTAAACTTCATAGGCTGCTTGTCGAATGGATGAGTGTAGAAAGAAACAAAATGTATGTAGTGTTTTTCTGGGGTGTTCTTACCCAGCTGCATCTGTGTGCAGATTTTTTTTTTCTCTCAGTATGCTTTTATTTCCTTTCTCTAGCTAAGGCTATAAAGCTAGAGGTTGAGAGTCTTAATCGCTTGAAAAACATCTGCATTACTTGTTTGCAAGGGGTTTTACTGTGAGAGACGATTGTCTGAGATGGTTGTCTTGAATACAGTGTTAAGAGTACAGTGTGTTCTCATAAATTGCTGTTCTATGCAGTGGTTTATGATACTGAATATGCAGTATAGTTTTACACAAGGAAAAACTGGGAAAGAGATGAACTCTTAAAATAAAATAAACCAAGGATAGAACCCACTACTCTTGTCTGTTAATCATATCGTTTTTCAGGTAGCTAATATCTTTTTTTTCCTTCCCTTTTTTTGTGTTAGATAATTTTGAAGTGATACCAGGATAGGCTGGGAATGGGAGGTACTCAGGATCTGGGGAAAAGGACTAGGAAGTGAGCATGTCTGAAATACTGGAAACCATCTTTTCTCTCCTTCCTCCTTTCCCTCATTTCTGTGATGGATATGCAGTGATGGCGCTTTGTTAACACTTACTAGTCTGTCTGTAGTCTTGATAGTCTCTGTTTCTGTTAGTATTTGGAGGTGCATTAATACAAGTGTTCTATTTGTTTAACACAGTAATGATTTATAAATTTACCTAAGAATTGAGCTTTTTTTTGTGTTTTTAATAACGCTGTGTAAAGAGCCTACTAAACAGCTGAATGCTTTAATTTTTTTACAGCAAAACGGTTTTTATAAAGGAATTGTATTTCCTTGCATGAAACTATTTATTTTTCTTTGCCAACGCCAATAATGGTTATCACTTTTCAGCTCTTCAGATCTTCCCATTTGGTGTTCTCACTCATATTATATTTGTTCAAGGACACAACAGGGTGAGCACAGTAACAAAGTCAAGCTGTGGTTTTGAAATGTGCGGACTTGCTCTGTCAGTAATGGATTATTTCCTTTTTCTTCAAATTAGATCATATATGAGAGATCAGCGTGAAGGCTGATTTAGCGTGAGGGAAATGGTGCTGCAGCAGAGCATGCAGAAGAATTTCCATGTAGCTGCTGCTTCTCATTTAAATGCACCACAGGTTTTGGGGGGATTTTGTCAAGTAAGAAGCCATTTTTCACAAAATTGAGCGGGCCGCATCAATTTTGTGCATCTGCTAATGCAAGATTACATTTTATTTCATAAATCAGAATCTGTTGTCCAATCTGTTTTACATACCCTCTGGAACTCATTTTACTCTGGTCCAATGGAAACCTTGTAGTTAGAAACTACAGTTTAAGAAAATAATGCACTTTTTTATACCGATGGGGATTAAAAGAAGAAAAAGTCCACTCTCTGGGCCAGTGATTTGATAGCTGCCTTTCATCTGATTAACTATTCAGCGTTGGGCCTTACTGAATCTGGAGTACCAGACCAGGTTCTGTTCTGTTACAGAAAATAATCAAATGGATCTTCGATAGAAGGCAGGGGTGGGGGGAAACACAACGCTTATTCAGGTAGTTAAATATTTCTTCTCAGTTCTATCCTTGCATGTTTTTTTCCTGCTGTACTAAAAACTCTGCTAATTCTTGTTGTTGTAAACATGCTAATACCACTTTTTGAAATATATATGGCTTTCGCCAATAAGTAGAAAATACATGAAGGCAAAACTGAGCTCTACTAAGGTATTTGATAGGAACAGATAAGGGAAATGTACATGAAGAGGCATTTTTAATCTGAAGTAATTTGTGTTTGAAACAAAGCATTTTTCTTTAGTATTCTCCGCGCAATGAGGTATACTTTAGAATTCAGTGGTGGTCTTGTGTCTTGATGCTTTTAAAGAGCTTAAGCTCTTTTTCTCCATGAAGAATATCATGATGAATACTGAAGCACTAATGTTAAAAACTTCCTGTACTTAACATTTTGATCAGTTGGTAAATATTTTTTCTAGCTTTGAATTAAAATGAAAATAAATATTTGAGGGCTGTAGTGTATTTGAATAATAGAGGGAAATTTAACGATGCAGGATATTAAGCCATCAAAGTTTTGTGAGCCTTTTATAATTCTGTTACAAACACAAAATACAGGTATAAATGATACTTAAAAAATGTAGCGCTATTCACATTCCTCTGGATTCAGATTTGTCACTGGGCTCATGCGTTTTTGATAGCCGATTTCTTGGATGGACACGACATAGGACAGATGCTGGAATGGAGTAACTCCATAGTGCTGCGTATTCCTGGTCCTGTCTAAATCTGTTCATATGTGTGGGGGGCCTTTTTTGTTAGCGAGGGAACAACTATTTCATTTCAGCATTGAAAATACAAAAATAAGGAACTTCGTGTTCATTTTGAGAAAGAAATGGCCAGCTTTTTAGTAGAAAACACATAGTATGACAGCACAGCACTTAAGATGTGCCATGTATTCAGATTGTCTTTAACAAAGAACCTGTCACCTTTTATGTGTCTTGGTTTAGCCACTAGCAAGATGGAATTATTAATATGCGGCTTACAGATTTGTATCCCAGAGATCTCTTTGCAGTAATTAATTTTGAGGATGCGCATATGCGCTTAAGAAAAAACAAACCCCTGAACGTTCTTGGGGTGGGAGCAAGAGTGCCCCACAGCATCACGGGGAAAAGACGTCAGGTATAATTCTCTTTCCAGATGGCACCCCTACAGGTGAGGCAGCAGCCTGTGAAATTACATACTAAATTACACTACAGACGAGCACAGCACACTGAGCAAAACGCTTTGGTATAAGTAATAAATGACTTGATTCAGTACCATTGACGGTTTATGTAACTTACAGGAATGCGATAATGAATTGGGGGGGAGAACCAATAGTGCCAGAGTGGAAAGGTCGGGGAAAGGACGGTGAGAATCTCACTGTGTTTCTCATGAGAAGGTGTGTCTTCCAGCTGTACTACTTGCACTTGTTTGGCAGACGTAGTAGGTGATGGGCATTTTTGGCAGGAAGAAAGAAGGAAGAGCTGATCCGTAAAAATGTCACTTTGCAAATCTTGCTGGTAACTCGTTTTAAGAGATGTCCTAGAGGTTACAGTTAAAATACTGTGAAAACAAGTCAGTTAAAAGCATCTGAAAAGAATTTTTATGAACTCTACATACTGTATTTTTAAAACCTCAAGAATGAGAATAAAAAAAGAAGACTTGGGTTCCATTCTGTGCTTTTGGCTTGCTATAGGCATAAAACCGTCTCTGCCTGATGCAATTGGAGCTGCTGGCCTTTTAAGCCATTTTACAAAGCTTACTAAAAATCATATTGCCCGCAAAACAGTAGTCTTCATTCTGGGACTTATTCTAAGGACTTCATAGAAGTTAGGCCGTGAAGTGGAAGAGCAGGCAACATTCGGAAGAGAAGTTTCCAGTAGAGCACTGTCCTGTTACCAGAAGAAACAGGTAGAGAAAAGGGTGTTTCTATTATTGAATATAAATATGTCGTGCTCCAAGTTTCTGGTTTTCTAGTTTTGTTTTTAGTTCTGAAGGCTGTGGTGTGGATGGTGGTGCTTACAAGCAATTCTGAACTTGCAGTACTTTTTGTTCTAAGAGCGTTAAACGTCTGGGGTGGCATAAACTTGAAGTAAACTTGGTATCTTAGCGGTGCAGTTCCCATGCAATGTTGTCTGTCTTCAGTAACGTGGCATAATGACTTCAAAAAATAAAGTAGAAGTTAAAAATCCCTATGATTGTACAAATATGGAAGGGTAGGAAAGATGAAGGAAAAAAATCTTTGGTTACTGCTGACTGGGCTTGTAGGACTGCAGGTCCAAAGTCTGGACTTCCAGTTGTCTATTTTGTTCTTTCCCGCTGGCAGTCAGCGTATAAATCAAGGCTTAGGGCTAAGCTGTGCTTTAAGCAAAATGAGAATTGGGAAGCGAAGTGTAAATCCAAAATGTATGCCAGTGTGATTTGTCCTAATTGATTTGATGCCATAAGAATGTTTATGTGGATGAAATGTGTTATAGTATTCAGTAAGAATAAGGATCATACTCAAACTTGGAAGATAGGAAGGGTGTGAAATCAGTAAATCAATTGGAAAACAAAGGGCTATATATGTCTTAGAAATCCTCACTTTACTTGAAAGTAGTTGAGAAACCGGATGTTTTATATAAAATGCTAGTTGTATGTAATACTACTGTATGAGGTTTTTATATCTCAGAAATGTTTAATTAAGGAAATAAAATTTTTTTCTGTTTCAGAAAATGGCTGACTTGATTAAGTTTCCAATAAGCTATTCTAAACATCTATAGCAGTATGATTAACCTTCTCTAAAACTAATCAAAACACTAAACCAACTAGGTAAATCTAGTTCTAACCATTTTTTGTCCTGAGAATTTTTTAAGTTCAGGTCCTGCTAAATGATGTAGAACATCCAGAGAAGCCATGTCTTTGGTATATGATTTATTTCCAGCTGTCTTAGTGAGCATTGCCCAAGCTGGTACAGGGCACCACGAGGCTGCAGAAGTGAAGTAGCAAAGATGTGTTCCATTTGATGTTTCTCTGACAATAATTTTAATGTTACTTGTAGTTGTAAGTGGAAGGGGATTTTCTTCGGGTTTTTATTTTTGTTTTTGTTTTTTTGTATGGCACCTCAGAGTTATTACTAAAAAATCAGTATATACAGCTTTTCATTTGATTTGAGTTGAATTTGATTTCTTTTGATGTTGTAGGACTCTATCAGGTAAATTTTGGTGTAGATTGGTTATTTATTGCCAGTAGTTGATTAATTTAGTGTATGCTAGGTACTTGCAGTTTGGGGAATTAAAGGTGATACTTTATATAAAGTTTAGAAGTGATAATACTATTGTTGAGAAATTCACTGGATGCTGGCTCTTACTGAGGTGTTTGGGCATATAAAGTTCTTAAACTGTGTTGATAAAGCCTATCTGTAGATTGATTGAATAGGCTACAACATAAGAAGCACAATGGCTTCTAAATTCTTTCCCTTTTCTCTAAACAGGGTTATTTTCTTCTCTTTGAGTCAATGCTGGATTCTGTCATCTATGCAAAGGACAAGTACCTGGCAGAGGGAGGCTCAGGTTGGTGCACGTAATTCTTTTAATATATTTAGCTCTGGGGGGAAACTAAATGAACTCGGAGACTTAGAATAAGCTATGCATGGATGAGAAAGTTGCCAGTGTAAATGAAAAATGTTTCCATTAGTATGAGCTTCAAGGCATTAATTTACCGTATGGGTAATAGAAGAAGATTAGATGGGGTATCAAGGTCTCAAGTTAATGGTGTTTTTAAGAGTAGAGGGGGTTATTTATTCTTAAGTACAGTCTAAATTTTTCCTTCCTCCTTCTTCCCACACATGCGGGCATTTGTTTTCCCCTATCAAAATCCCATTTTCTGCATAACTACGAACAGAGAAAAATAAGTTCTGTTCTGTAAGATGTGATACTGTTTGAGTAAGCTACGAGGAATTAGAGGAAAAGTGGATAGGATGTGTTCCTGGGGGAGGGAAGGTGTGTGGGGAGGACACAGTTTCAAACACAAGAAGCCAAATGAAGTAACTACTGGCATTACATTGTTTCAGTTCAGCATATTTATTCTATCCCGGTGGGAATATACCCTTTTTCTTCACAGTTGGAGGGTAGGGAAGTGACAGAACAGGAAGGTTTTACTTTGAAGTAGAGGTCTTTTATCCTTTTAAGTAGCTTAGCTGGTGTCATCTTAAGCAGCATTTAAATGCCTGTAGATATTTATTCCTCACATGATGCAGTTTTCTGCACGAGTTCTGCATATGCTTTATTCCTTGCGCTTAATTCCTTTGTCAGTATTGTATTTCATATTGACCTTTTCAATCGTAGTCATCAGTCTGGGATTTTTTTTTTTCCTCTTTTGTGCTAACCATGCACATAGTTAGTTTCACTACACTGACTTAATGATTGGATTAATGACTATGTAACAGTGCTCGCTGCAGTGCTTCCCTTTGATTGCGGTGAGCTTTTGTACGCGACAGAGCGCAGCAGAAAAAAGGGGGTTTTATGCAGTTGTTCAATATTTGGTCACAAAACTGAATACACAAGCAAGAGATTACTGTTCATGTGTTAAAATATTTAGAAGCCACTCGAACAACATGACAGAATAAGAGCTTTTTTGTTTTCAGTAATGTAGAATAGTCCAGGCAGATCTGGAACACGGTTGTGGTGTGCTCTGTGTAGATCTATGCTGGTAATTTTACATTGCAATATAAATAAATTTGGAGACACAACCTAAAATTGTAAGGAATCATTTTACGTTTAGCTACTACTACTTCCAAAGCCTTCTGAAAAGGGCAAGAAATTTTTGACCTCTATTCAACCTGTGATACTGTCGTCTTCTGTATGTGTGTTGCTGGTAAGTTTGCTAGTGGCTTGTGCCTCCCAAAGCTTCCTTTGCGAGACAGGGTATGCCGGTTCTGCAGCACGCTTACCCTTTGTGGTCTGAGAAAGGTCTTGGGCTCTTATTTGACTCTTCGCAAAGCATACGGTACTGTATAGCTGCCGATTGGTACAGCCAGATTTTAAATGGAATGCTGTTTCCTTAAGATGCGTACGATTACGGCTCTTCGGCCAGCTCGTATAGCAGGTAAATGCCCGTGCCTGAGATCCGTGAGAAAGTTGCTCAGCAGTCGGCTTAGCAAGACAGACGCCTCTGCGGTGTTGATGCACAGCAGCAGAACTGTGGGCACGTCCAAATCCAGATCAGCCAAAACTAAGAGCTCGTTCTGAGGTGAAGCCTTACCAGAGAAGCTCCTGAATCTGCCGTAAAGCTTACTTTTGTCTCAAGCCACTTTGTTCTTTTGAGCCCAAGATGGTTATTACAGGGACTGTTTGAAAGCTGAGAAAAAAAGCTATAGAAGCAGCTGCGATTTGGCCAGATCTTTCAGTGATTGAGCCGGGAATAGAATCCAAATTTCTAGATTTGTGTGCAGTCAGTCATATCGTCGTTGTTCAATTCAGCCTGTTGGCATGCTGAAGTGGATTATGCCAAACTGTCTAGGGTAATGTGTACAGTATATAATAGCTTTATTTGGGAACATAAAATTGTTGCTGCGCAGGACGCATCTGTTCGTTCTTCAGAGCTGTTATTTGCTTGAGTATAGATTTTTGCATACGCTGGAGCGCAGTGCGTGTTGGCGAGGGGTGACGTCGGTAAGGAAGGCATCATTCAATACGTAATGCTGTTTGCTTGTTCACGTCAAAAGGGTGGTAGTATTCACTTGGGATTATTTCCGTTTATCTGGAGGATCGCTGCCTTACCCTTTGGCATCCTGAAGTTTGTGAGGCATTGCTAAGGGATAAAGGATTTCCCATCGTCTTCTGTTCACCACGTGAGCTGTTCCGAGTGACAGATGACTTCTGGGCACTGAGTCGAGAAGGACACAGATGGTCAAAGCGATGAATCTGTGAGAGCATTGAGGAGGATGTGCTTTTGTCCAATCAGCATTTTGTTCATTTCACCTGCGAGAAGGAATAATTATTAAATTATAGGCTTAATCAAAAAAAAAAGGACAAGTCTGTCAGGTTTGCGCAGGGAAGCAATTACAGGGTTACCAGTTACAGGGTTGCAGAAAGAGCAGAGGATTTCCAGGGGGATCAAGGATAATGGGTGAAATAGCAAATGCAATTTTAAGCAGCTGCTTTGAAATGTTTACAAAACTCCACGGTGTTTACATGATTTAGACTGATATTTAGATAACATGCTTACATTTCCAGTCAAACTTCAGTATAGCATAGGCTTCTGGACGTGGGTGGGTTTATAAATTTGGAAGTTAATGTGTCGCTGCAGTCTTTTGCCTGTGCCCTGTTGGTGGAGCACAGATTTCTGTTTGTGAAGTCTGAACAGGCCTTGTCTCCTTTTGTGTTGCTATCGACAAGCTAAACTAAAAATGTGGATTAGATTTCAGCGTTAGTCTTTACCTTTTTGCCTGTTCTTAAGCCCTTTGTATAATCGATCGTGAGTTCCACTGCTGATTTAAGGATTTGCTGTGTGGACAAAGAGATTTCATAAAAACTGATTATGAGCCTGCTCAAATATTTCACGCTTGATAGACAGGGTAAACTTTTTCCTGTTAACAGAATGTCCCAGAGATGTGGGCTAGTCCGAGGAAGGAAGGTTATAAAGTAGTTCATCACTTTTTGCTGTGGTTTTCATTTTCCATTGCAGTGTTGCTAGCACTGTAAGTAACTCTATAACTAGGGATTTCCAGTCCCTTTGCACCCCTCTTCTCACCATACCCCTTGCATCCTATGAAGAGCATTTCCCTGAAAAATATTCGCTCAGAGACTGTAGTCGCTTGCTTGTGTTGTCTGTTTCGCACTGTCTTTTAATTTTTGGAGTATCGGTGGTGGCTCTTGAAGGTTTGAAATGCTGGAAGATAAAGCCGAATATAATACAGCTGCCACACTAGTAAACAACAGTATGAAAGCTTCGAGAAACAGAAATCCCTTACTGACGGCTCCAGAAACTACTTGCAAATACCTCCTACCACCAGATGTTGGGTTTTGTACCTTTGTGACAGCAGTCAGGTGTGCTGGAACCAAATGATTTGTTTCGGACAAGACAGTTTGAAAGCCTTCCTGTTTTGATTCTCATCAAACTGCTTTTTTACTACTGACTTAATTGTAGGCTGTTCCTGGAGAAACCTTCTGCTTTGAGTTCCTCATCTGCGAAGTAGGGATGATGATGGCTTACCAATGGGCTTCCAATTTAAGCTTGCTGATATTTATTTATTCTGTTTTAAACTGTCAGAAAGTGAGAAAAATGACAGTGTGTTCATATTTTGTATAAACTAATCATTCCAAATGTAGAGGTGCTTGCTTACTTTAATGTCTTTATATGAAAAAACAACTTCTTTAGAGAAGACTCTTCTTTGTCATTAATATGTGTAAAACTATTTCCTTTAGGCTAAATCTACTCTCGCTATATAAAAGGTCTAATTTCAATTTGCTGTTTCTGTCTTAAGGCAAAAAATACTGCTTTTTTGACTTACCATGCTATACCAATGATTTCCCCATACTCATTTTGATAAGCTGCAATTTCAAGCAGAGCTGAAGACAAAATTAATTTTACAGCTCACCAGATTTTGGGGAGGAAAAGAGAAACTTAGCTTCGGTTTTATTAACACTGCTACGTTGATGTATCAATAAAAAATAAAATAAGGTGTTTATTAGTAGGCGTTTTGCTCTGAAGCCAGGTCAAGAATTCAACGTATGCAGCTTTGAAGTCTTTAACACTAAAAGAACACGTGGGAATTTTTTTGTGGAAAGAAACCTAGCTAAATACAAATTGAGCTTCTCTTACTATTTGATAGTGCTGTAGACAGCCATGTTCATAGCAGCTGTTCTTTGTGTCTTTTCCAATCAGCAGTGGCTAGAGACTGCCAAGAGATCGACTGGCTTTGCTGTAGGCAGCTGTTAGAAAGGCAAATGTCAGTCTTCCTCTGCTATTTGGAAAACCTATAAGTAGGTACTTGTTCTGAAGATATTCTTGGGAGAAGGGAAAGCACAAATGTGAAGATAGTGCAAGAATGATAGCTGTCATCCTGAAACTGGGGGCGGAATCGATGAGGAAGTTCTCTTCTGTCTGTTGGGTCACTTCCATACTCTTCAGATACAAATAGAAGAGTGGTTATTCTTTTCCAGTACCCAGAAATAATTTTTTAGGTTGCAAGGCAAGTACCAGGCAAAGCTGATAAGAAACAGGAATAAAGCTCTTTGAGAAGAATATTTGCTCTTTTCTGGAAATAAGGTCTTGCCACAGAGATTTCTTGTTATTGCAAAGCCCTCATCTGGTTTTTCCTTTGGGTGTCTGCCTACGGTTATTACATACATTTTAGGGCAGTCTCTGTGTAGATGCTAGAATAGGATGTTCCAAATAATTTTCTTCAGACATCAAGTTTCCAGTCTTTTCCTGGCAGTAGGATTCAACTACAGGGATGTTTTGTCATGAACGGGATACTGTTACCAGAGTACTGTGGGAAAACTAAGTTCCAATGTCTAGTCTCTTCTGTGGACAAATGGGCCTCCAGAGAATAAAGTGTCTTGTCCGGGAGCTGAAAAAAGTTCTTCTATTTGTTCTTTCAAGATATTAATCACTTAAGGGGGGGGCAGGGTGGGGGGTGTGTGGAAAAAGTCCTCTTTATGCATGTCTAAAATCAAATTTCACTGATCTTTCTGTTGTTACAGTTTATCCTGACATTTGCACCATTAGTCTAGTAGCTGTGGGGGATATGAATAAACATGTGGACAAGCTACTTTTCTGGGA
Source organism: Burhinus oedicnemus (assembly GCA_008921705.1). NCBI lineage: Eukaryota > Metazoa > Chordata > Aves > Charadriiformes > Burhinidae > Burhinus > Burhinus oedicnemus. The sequence continues at coordinate 1,112,011 of VFFE01007487.1, forward strand.
AGATGTATATGGCTTTGACATGTCTTGCATGAAGAAGGCTGTAATTCCAGAAGCTGTTGTGGAGGTGCTGGATCCAAACACAGTGATATCTACAGCCAGTGTCATTAAGGTACCACATTAGACCCTTCTTAAATTTTTGGTAGTCAGATTAGAAGTTTCCTTTTTTATGGAGGGTGGGGGAAGTACACATGAACTTTGACATCCTCAAAGTGATATGAATGCAATGATGTTCTTGGTGTTAAGACTGTACGACTTGTATTGGTTGCCTTTTTTTTAACCAAGTTTGAGCTCTTAATAAAGGAATCTTCCCATGTTTAGATTGTTGTGTCCTACATTTTCTTTTATCCAAGCCCAAATTTACTTGCATTTTAATAAGTTACGAGTTGCGTAATTGAAATTTAAACTATACCAAAAAATCCTGGAATATAGATGCTTTTATTCTACTTTCCTTCCTTTTCTGTGTCAAGCTAGACCTCAGAACTCCAGTGTTACTTTGTCCAAGAAGAACGATTCTGGAGGACGGAACAAAGGAGTTGAACATATTTTCCTAAAATGAAGCCATTGGTAATGCCAAAAACTGCACAGGCAGAATTCCATTGGAAAAAGCATCTTAGATGATCTTCTGCTATTATTTTTAAGAGTAGAAGTAAAGCTACCTTTAAAAGAAAGGAAACAAAAGGGGTTACTTCACCTCTGAATTCCACCATTGCATTTTTCAGGTCACGAGTATGATATCAATGAGTTTGGGTCTTCAACAACAGCAGACACATCACGAGCCGTGTCTTTGAAACTAACTAACTTGAAATATCTTTCATTGGAGGATCACTCGCTATCCCCCATAGCTTCATCCAACAGAATGACCGTGTCTGAAGAGGCGACAGTAGTTTCTGCAGTACGCATTGAATTAATTTTATGCTTACTTTTCTGTATTATCTGGTTTTTGTATGGCAGCTTTGTGATGGGGAATAGCAGCAAAGCTGGTAGTGATTCATATGAGAGAACACCTACATGACGAGCTATCATTCCAGAGCACTAACTAGTCTGAAATTCTGACACTCTTTGTGATTAGTTATAATTTGAACAGTTCAGATCGCATCGAGATTAGGACTGTTATAAAGAAAGATTTTTTTTTTTTTGTCACAATGGTATTTTAATTATTGCTCATATAGTTACTTGTCTGTTGTTAAAACACTGAAGTCAGTAATATTACTGCCCTTCAGTTGGAATTCCCTGTTTACTAAAGAGGTAATTTCTATTTAAATGCATTCCCATCCTATTTTTATATAGAAGAAAATGGGTTTACGTAATTCGTCAGTTGACACCGTTACTGAGGGTAGTTCCAGTCTCTTCCAGCATGGAGACTACTTGCTATGGTCAGTTGTCATCCTGCCCACAAAAGCAGTAACGGGTGAAGTACAGTTTTGTTGTAAGTGCATCCTGATGCAGGTTTTGTTAGCTTTTCTTGTCTGTAATTTTTATTACAGAGAAGATGAATAACCAATTTAAAAAACTTAGTATTTTTTAAAATGTAAGAAGGGCTGAGACTGCTATTTCTTTAACTTGAATCACTACTTTAGCCTTCTTGTGCATCTCAACTTTCCTTTTTTTTTTTTTTAACCTAAGGATTTTTTATTTATAGATGATGAAGTCGTTGCAGATGTGTCTTAGATTTTATCCTCTGAGCTTGTTGACTAGACTCCCTCTAGAGTCAGTGCAAGAAAATTCCTAAGGACACCTATAATAAGTTGTGTGACTTGAGGCTTACAAGGGTTCGTTTTCCTTGAGCATAAGGAGAGGGTAGAGTGATCAACTCAGTTGTTGAAATGCATCATTACAGGGAAGATAAATTCTACCTTAGCGATCAAATGTGCGCAAGACAGGTGTACTGAGATCAAGAATCTGAAGCTGTAATTCTTGGGCACCTGACAGGTCTGTGCATTGAGTGTGGCACAGGCACTTTTCTCACCTGCTGGGGTTTATAACATTTTGCATGTTCTGGTTCAAGTGGAAGTATAGTTGAATACGTCTTGCAAATAGATCAAGTTCGGCATACAGAAAAGGAAGAACATATAACGTGCAGTAAATTAACCGCTGCATGGATAAGTTGAGCTCTATCAGTTTCTCAGGCAAACAAGTAAATCAAAACAACATCTGGAAAGTGTTGATAACAGTAACTACAGTTAAATTTGCCCAATGCAGTCTATAAGCTGCTGTTGTTTTAGAAGCAAAATGCTTTACTGGTAATAGTACGTGTCCCTTTCGAATATATACTGTCATGAGCAGTCACTGTCCAGCTGAGGTGTATGCGCTTGGCAGAGTTTGTCGTCATGCAGGATTTTGCGTAACTGTTACGCCTAATGCTTTTATACTCATTTGTTCTCAGTAACAATCAGGGTTTTTCAAATAACCTGAAGTCAATGCATGAGCTCATTTGCTGGAGTTACAGTACAAAGTAGTAAAATTAATGAGTTGAGCAACAGTGGCATTATAGGTAAATTGTTTTAATCAATAGCCGTTCCTCAGAACAAATGGATTATATTTTTGAGGGAAAGTTTAAAAATGTTCCAATTTATCATATGATTATTACAGAAGGTATTTTAGTGTGTTTGCTCAGATTAGCTGCTTCTTGTTTTGAATAGTTTATAATGTAACTTTTCAGGAAGAAAAACATTCCCTAAAGACGAGGCAACATCAAGACATGTTGATTAAAAATGTAGATTATGTTTAATATCAGCAGTATATGATGTTCTTGAATAATGTATTTTAGCTGAGTATGTCAACACAAGAACTTCATACAGTGAAAAAAAATGGTGGAAATTTTATGAACAACTGAAACCCGAAGCTTATCACTTTTCAAAAACTCATTTTATTGTTATATAATTAAAAAAAAATTAAATGCAAGTTGCTGTGTGATCAGACAATGTTACTGTTATCCTGGATGCTGATGTTTTGTGATAATTTCAAAACAGGGAAGCAGTTGTCTGCCTCCTGTGCTTTTTCTCATGTGTCGTGTCCTTCTGGTATGTCACGGGGCAATACACCACGTGGTTGTGCTGCCCTCCGGGAGGACCTCCGTGGGCTGGAGAAATGGGCCAGCGCGGGTCCTGTGCAAAGGGCTGGGGGCAATTGCAGGGCAATGCAAAATCCTACAGCTCAAGTCACTTGAGAAATTATGGCTCCGTAGACTAATTGCTGCTGAGGATATTGGTGTAGATGCCTGTGAAAGCTACTTAATCAGAACAATGGGCAGCTGTCATCAAGAAGGTTACCTAAGAGCAACTTCCTTGAACAGAGTGAGCTACTATATCTAGTTGCAAGTCACTATTCGTCAAAATGTCCATTTACTTTGACATTTGGGGAAGAGGGGTTTAAGGTGTTTTGTCAGTGTGCAGACAGCATTAGGTGGTTCTTAAGTCTCTTCCCATTTTTGGAGACCTGAATTGGTATTGCCTTAGGCAAGCCGTCTTTTTGTGAGAGTGACTGAACAACCTTCATCCAAAGGAGGATCTTAATTGAAATTCTACACTGTTACTGACAGGTTTGTGTTATTTCTTTCGACAGCGTATCAACTGTAATACTGCATCCACTCCAGACTTAGAATTCTCTTCAGATTTCACCCTGATCATTACAACGAGCACAAAGTGTACGGTAAGACAATTTTACTTTCTTCATGTATGGTCAGTATCACATTGGACTAATAATTAGTGCATTAATTAAACTTCAGTTATCATCAGTCACTGCCTTGAAACATTAATTTTTGCGTTACAGATGTGTAAAATGAGCCCTTTAGGTAAAAAGAGATGGATGTTAAACTCCAGTAGTAGTGTTACGGTATAACACAGGTAGATGAGGAAGGGGAAAGATGAGGATCCTTAGCATTGGGGTGGTTCTGTTTTGTTCTCCAGCCCATTTTCTGAAATAAGGGATTTCTGTTCAGACATGTTGGTACCATTGTGCTCAAGAATGATGCAGTCACTATTCTCAAAGAGCTTTTCTGAGTTTAGTAAAAAGAGTGAAAAAACAAAATAGATACGGGAAAGGTAGACTATAGCTCATGTAATAAACATAGAGCAGCTTATATGGCAAACGGTTTCTCAAACAGGGAAGCCTGTGAAGTTTACATGTGAAGACTGAGGGGGAACAAATGCATAATTAGAATCTGAATCTATTAAATCACTGATTGATAACCAGGGTTTTTACTGCATCTGTTCTATGGCAGGCAAGTTAGTATTTTTGCTTTATGTAAGTTAATATGACTTATATTTAAAGGAACACTAATTCTAGAAAGGCTGTGGAATTTGATTGGAAGGGAGTTCTAATTACAGCAAACACCGTTAAGGCTATGGGGAGACCTTCTCACCACGTTCCAGTATTTAAAGGGTGGGTACGAAGAAGGTGGAGACTCCCTTTTTACAAGGAGTCATGTGGAAAAGGTGAGGGATGATGGGTACAGGTGACTCCTGGGGAGATTCCGATGGGACACAAGAGGAAATTTTTTTCCCAATGAGAACAATCAGCCAGGGAACTGGTGGATTCCCCAACATTGGACGGTTTTAAGATTCAGCTGCACGCGGTGCTGGGCTGTCTTGTCTGGACTGTGCTTTTGCCACCTCTTTTGCTGTGTAACAGGATGCGTAAGAATTTGTTGGTGTTATATAGTGAAGTTTTCCCACGTGTGTAGTTTAAAGCATTGTTATTAGTGTGACTTAGTAGCTGTGTACAAATACTTCATAATTACTTGTCAATTATCACCAAATTAAGTAAAGACAGAGTAACCTCCTGGGGTTTTTTTAAGTGGAAACCTATGTATTTTATTGTGCATTCACAAAAAAAATAAATAAATCTCCTGGTTTTAGTTGTCATAGAATCATAGAACAATTCTGGTTGCCTCAGGGCAAGGTCAGCTTTAATTTCAGACCAAGCTCCAGCACAGCTCTGGGTTCATTTTCTTAATGTGGCCACTTTTGAATAACTGTTTAGTTAAACAAGGATCTTCACGAAATCTTGGTGATCGTTTTGATATTTGAGTTGAGTAAAATAGCTTATTTTGTAAACATCATTTTCCCTAACACTAGACCTTTATGAAAACTTCATTCTATGGTATCGTTGGCTTATAAATCAAGATGTACACCTGCATTTTATGACTTCCAGGGAGAAGGGGAGGGGAGTAGGGGAAGAGCAGTGTTTCTGAAATTTTGCAGTCAATGCAGGTTCTAAAAAATGATCAGAACTTTGTAAAGTATTTTGCACTTCATCATTTAGGTTTATTGACACTTTGAGTGAAATTTCCACTCTTTCTGTGATGGATTGTAGAAGTTTAGTTGGGGGTTGACAGTTCATCCATCATATCAGGCTGCCTAACCTTGCAGTAAATGAACAATAAAAGTCCATTATTTATATTGAGAATTTTTGAGGAGATGCTTTAAGATTGCAATTTGTCCTTTGAAAATAACATTTGATGTTTTTCTTGTTTGCATCTGTGTTTTGTTGTTCTACTAGTTTTTGGTTTTTACACAAAAAAGAGAAAGCTGCTTGTATTTCCCAAAATTCTAGCTTTTTGTACTTGTCTGTCTGATCCTTGCATTTTTTAAATATGAACATTTTAAAATATTTTTGCTTTATTTACCAAAAAAATATTTCACAGAAATAACAATTTGGAAATACGTCCTTATATGCTTGTATATATCGGGGGTTTTTTAGTTCACGACCTAAAGCTCATTTCAAAGCAGCTTTTTCTCAGCCTTTTCTGTGCCGTGAAAGTGTGAAAACAGATTTGGTTGTCTTATTCCTAGTGTTGTCATCAACCGCAAAGCTAACTTCAGACCGGTGTTGCCATCGGAACTAGGAGTCCCTGTAAGTGGTCTGTCTTTAAAAACCAAAGAAGCGGAAAGTTTAAGTGATGTGTTAGTTGGTTTGTGGATCCTGTTGTAGACCAGCTCCTAGTTGGCACTGTCTCATGGGGCTGTGGGGAGTGGGTTTCCATTCCAAAGCCCTGCGTGGGTGCAGAGGAGTCCAGGGATAGACATCCTCACATGGAAACGCGTCAGCAGCGTGGAATGCATGGTTGCTGCTGCTGAACTCGTTTTCGCAGAAGCGTAGCACTGGTGGGAAGTAATTTAGCAAGTACTCGGGAGAAAACAGTTGTGGCCTGGTCTAGGTGGAGTATCCAGCAGAATGTTCATCGTTGAAGAGCTAAACTTCCAGCTGGCAGCTCTGGAGGCATTAGTCACGTTGGGGTCTGTTGCTTCCTCCCATCAACCTGTTTGGAGGTCTGTGGTAACAGGGCAGTAAGTTGTAAAAGCTGACAGCAATCAGAGCCAGAACGGAGTCTTTTTACCAACTCGTTAGCACATTTGCTTTGATTATGACTTGGAACACCCCCAGGACCCCTCGGGCAGGAGAGGCTGCACTTGTCACTTCTGTGGCAAGATGTTAAATACCTCTGGACCTCGGTTTTAAACTGAAAAAGAGTAGATTTAGATTAGATATTGGGAAGAAATTCTTGACTATGAGAGCGAGGAGACACTGGCACAGATTGCCCAGGGAAGCTGTGGATGCCCCATCCCTGGAGGTGTTCAAGGCCAGGTTGGACGGGGCTTTGAGCCAACCTGGTCTAGTGGGAGGTGTCCTTGCCCATGGCAAGGGGCTTGGAACTACATGATCTTTAAGGTCCCTTCCAACTCTACCCATTCTGTGAGTCTAAAATCTGACCTTAGTTTTTCCTCAGTTTCTTCCCCCTGCCCCCCCCGCCCTTAGTAGATACTGTTTGAAATTCTGTGTTCATTTTCAGTCGCAACAGGGAAGTTGACCTTGTCTTGATTTCCCCATACTTTATTTCTGTTCTTGTAAATTGTTCTGGTAAACACTTCTGGGAGGCTTTCCTAAAGGCTGCAGGAAAGCTTTGCCTAGGAGACAGTTAGGAACAGAGCTTTTTCCCCTGTTCTTTGGCTGGAAGGGAGCACAGGAAGATTAGCCTCTCAAGCCTAGTGCTAACCTTTGGAACTTACCACCCCTCGCTTTCTCATCCTCTGACCTTTTTTTTTCCCCCCCCCTCCATTTTGCTTTGTCACTTTTTAGTGGAAACCTTTTGCTTCCTGAAAACTGATAATGCAAGTGCTGAAATAGGTATTTCTATTCTTTCTAGATATTATCACTGTTCTTGCTCTCAAAAGGCCTTGTTGCTGACCTCTTGGCTAACTATCTGGTTGTATGATAGTGCCACTTAATTGTACTAGAGGCTCTTCGAAACCTGTGCAATTCAGTAGGCAGTAGACTAGCTGTTTCCTGGTTTTAAATAAATAGGCTAAGGCAGGACATAAATGGCCAGACTTAGTGATGAGCTGGTGAGAAATAGAAAAATCATATAGTTCTCAAAACTTAAGGGCATTGAAACATACCTGATTTAAGTCTATCCTTCCACCTGTAAATTATTTTAAATTATTCTCATACTCTTCTGAAAAAAAAAAAAAAACCAAAACAACCTAGCAGAGTAAAAGTCATGCTCGTAAGAGATCAGCCTGATGTCTTTCTGTAGGTGCATCTTAAAGGTATATTACAGATGATCCCGTAATGTATTTTATATGCATTACATATACACCGTATCCTTAAAAAGAACACTTAATGCTCTAAATAGCTTTTTCTTCCAGGTGTTCAAGCAATTAGATAAGTCTTCAAGAAAAACAAATAAATCCCAATAAACCTGAGATGTACAGGAAGATTGAGCAAAAATAAATATATTGGATGTGGTGCTTAGTTTTTCAGAAGTTTTTTGGAGATGGAGGGAAGACAGGGCTTTTCTCAGAGCACGCATTCTTTCTGTTGATTTTTCTCTTTTTTCCTCCTGTGGTTTACTACCAAGTAGTATCTTTTAGGATTAAGTTTATTTACCATTATTTTAGCTTTCAAAGATTGATGATTTTCAGAGCACGAAACGGTTGTATGGAATCATTATAGGAAATTGTTTCAAAGCACTTTTAGTGCAAGTTGACTTTTTCAGTCTTAAAAAGATAATGACCAAAAATAAATTTAATTAGCCTGTAAAAGTGCATTTTCCTGGTAAAGAGCTAGGGTTTGTCACTGCTGATTTTAATGAGACATCTGGCTAATATCAGTTAGTAGATGCTGCTAGGAAAATATTCCATTAATTGTATTCTAAGTTGATCACTGTGTGAGCTTTTGAGATAAAATATAATGGTGATTACCCTCGATGTAGAAATCAATTGACAAACTTTCTCTTTTTGTTTGCGAGCGTTTCCCCTGTGAGTCCATCAAGGTTGATCTTTCCTAGCTGAATGACAATATCCCCAGGGAGGAAAATGGCAGTATCTCTTCATTGCTCCCCAGAGATCTTGTCAAAGAGCAGGGTATGTGTATAAAAAGTGGGAGGGAAGGAGGGGGTGAAAAAGCAATAATGAACCAGAGGACGTGACTGACATATTAAAACCTTATAGGAGGAAAAAAGGAAGTTGAGTTGACTGGAGAAAATTATTTTGACTAAGGAAAAATCTTTGCTTGTTAAAATCTTCTTAAACGTTAGATGGTTTCATTTGTCAATGTCCAGTCTTCCACTTGGGAGCCAACAATAAGTAATAGCATATAAGTTTAATTCCACCCTTAGGTGAAAAACTAAATTTTTCTTAAGCTAAAAGTTGGAAATCTAGCTTTAGGTACCACTGTTAAACACACCTTAAATCCCTGATTTCGGTTTAAAGGAAAGGCTACTCCATCATTTTGTTAAGAAGGGTTTATCCTTCTGATCTGTTTAGTTATCGGTAGCCTCCTCTACAGTGATCTCCAAATTCTTACGCTTTTTAAAAACAAATATTGTTGGGTTTTAATAGCGAGGGGTTTCTTTTCCCTGTGATAAAAATGCAGCAACTCTGCTGCATGGATGACAAACATTCCATCTCCATGCTTGGATAAACTCCATCAAAAGCACATTATCTCCCACTTCTGTGGCCAGCTGTCTAATTGTATTTGTTGTAGCCACTCACTGTTGGAACATGATGCTAGCGAAGAGCAAGAATGATAAATTACTCACTGTAGGTGATAGCGATGATGATAATTTTTAATTTCCTTGTTCCTAAGTGAATTGGTGAGGTTGCCTTTACGAGCTCTCATAAGGAGTCGAGCAGTCTCATTTGTTTTATCCTGTTAAAATGCTGCATGTACAGCCAGCCATTTTCTTTGGAAAAAACCCTTAGTATTCAGATATACTTGAATTAAATTGTAGACACCTCTTCCTATTTCAGCAAAGGGCTCTAAGTGGAAGAGTATAAATAATATGTACTAATATTCATCTATTACATGTGTTAAAGCTTTTTGTCATCTTCATATATTTGGTACATATTACCTGAATAAATGGGGGCGGAAATAAGCTCAAAATAATTTATCTGGGAGGGAAGAAAAATTTATTGAAGACAAGTGAATCTTACTGGGTGGAATTGTTTTACGTACGTTTTTTCGTATGTTTGCGTGAATACCTTAAAAACCCTCAGTGGTGGATGAAGACCTTAAGCTACTTCATGTCAACTCTTTATCAAAACCTGGTTTAGATGAAATCGGGTAGAATTTAGTGGCTGCTGTTGTAATTTCAGGAGTATTTTATTCTTAGTTGTTGAGTGAACTCTTTGACCCTTATGGGATACTGGTTTGCAGTCTTAGTAATGCACACCTATTCCTAAATGTTTCCTTAGTTCTTTACTTAAACTTCTTAGTTCCCTGGGTAGATGTGGAGACTTTGTTCTGGAGTTGTTGTCCTTACAGCTTTGCTTTTCTCCTGGCAATTTATTTGAGAACAGGAAGAATAATATTTCTACAGTGTTTCCTGATATTTAACATCTCTCGAGGCTAGAGCATGTGTCAGGCTAGAGTTGCAGTTATTTATTACCAGTTTAGAAGTCTTCCCTTCCCCCCCTTTCATGGTATTCAGGAGACTGCCACTTGAAAGATTCTTCCAGTGAAGGTTTAAGTTCTTGCTGATTAGTTGTTAGTGAAGTTGTAAATGAGCAGTCAAAGGTGGAACAAAAAGATGAGAACTGTAATGGAAGAAATAACTGTTATTGCTATGCTTAAAAAAAAAAAAAAAAAAAAAAAAGAAACCAAGGCCGTAGTTGTAAAACATCATCTAGAATTTATGGAGAAGTTATTTGCTTGTTTGTTTTCTTTGGTTTTCCTTCTTGTAAAAAAAGATGCCACCTTTAATACAAATCTGGCCAGCTCCGTATTCCATTTTAACATGCTCGTGTCTGTGATTACTTCTAGTAAGCCACTTGTGAGTGCGTTTTTTTTTTCCTTATGTTTCGCTGCATGTGTTAAATTTTACAACAAGAAGGGAGGACTTAATCTTCCTTCAGACTGTAAACATTGGAAATGTCTTTCTTTGTAGTGTCGCATATTTAATAGAAGCTTGTGATTGACTGTTATAGCTACTGCAATTTGTGGTAATGTTCAAAAGTGAAATGAAAGGAAAATGTTTTGAACTTCATTTTTTGCAGAATTATGTCACTGAAATGTACTTAAATATAAAAGATACGTATTGTACATTTCAGCATAAAACCACCGACAAGTAATGAATAAAAAAGTTAAGATGTAAGGGAAGATACAAATTCCTAAAAAGAAGATAGAAACCAAACCCACAATTTTATAGCTGTTTTCTGTTAGAGGGTATTTCAACTTTGGTTTGTGTAGATTTGATTTGTTATTTTTAGACTTGTGAGATTATGTTATTAAATGTACGGGGCTAGTGATTGTAGATAAAACTGTAGAAAGCATCATCTGCGTGTACTTTACTTCTGATTTCCCCCTGCCCCGGACATTAATGTTGGGGTACCAGATTGTTTCTCCAGTGTTGCAAGGCTTAGACTAACATACCTTAAGGGTGGGGGTAGGGGGGTTGTTTTGGTTTAGGATCTTTTAGCACTTGCATTTGGGAGTATTGAAATAGCCCTCTCCAACGCAGTCAGAGATTGTAGTTTTTCATAGCTCTTTCAAGGAAGACTTCCTACTGCTTCACGTAGAAGCCAGAAGTTCTAACGTTTTATGTAAAACTTTTCACAAAACATTGAGAGGAGAAATAACTAGAACTGTGTTGCAGCTTTGAAGCCTCCAATACTTTGCCAGTGACGTAGAATCATAGAATCACCTAGGTTGGAAGGGACCTTTAAGATCATCAAGTTCAACCATTAACCTCGTACTGCGAAGCCCACCACTAAACCATGTCCCTCAGCACCACGTCTACCCATCTTTTAAATACCTCCAGGGATGGCAATTCAACCACTTCCCTGAGTAGCCTGTTCCAACGCTTGATAACCCCTTCGGTGAAGAAATTTTTCCTAATAGCCAATCTAAACCTCCACTGGCGCAACTTGAGGCCATTTCCTCTTGTCCTATCGCTTGTTACTTGGGAGAAGAGACCAACCCCCACCTTGCTACAGCCTCTTTTCAAGTAGTTGTAGACAGCGAGAAGGTCTCCCCTCAGCCTCCTGTTCTCCAGGCTTAACAACCCCAGGTCCCTCAGCTGCTCCTCAAAAGACGTTCTCCAGGCCCCTCAGCAGCTTTGTTGCCCTTCTCTGGACACGCTGCAGCCCCTCAATGTCTGTCTTGTAGTGAGGGGCCCAAAACTGAACACAGTTTTTGAGGTGGGCCCTCACCAGTTCCTGACTGTCTGGAGGCAAAGTATCTGGAAAGCTATCTAGACTTTCAGTCAAGAGTTGTCAGACAAATTTGAGGAATTTCAGGGAACGCCTGAAGCTGTTCACAGGAGCTTCTCCTTAGGGACTTAGGGAATTTATTTTGTTAGAATGGTTTTCTATATTTTTTTTTCTTTTGGCTCAACAATTTTTTCAGGACATATATCCATTTTAGAATGTAACAAAAAGAATTTAATGGATTAACGTAGATCTCTTTTTCTCTCTAATCTCTTGTACTCTTGAACTCTGTAATCCTTGGAGCTCTGCATAAGGTGGTCTTTCTGATGTCTAATAAATACTGTTACTACCACTTGATTTAGGTAGTCAAAGTCAGTGTTTCAGATTGTTTCAGTTAGGGAAACCATTGATACTGTAAAGAATAAGGTGGTTATTTATCCTAGTCATTTACAGAAGGTGCACAAATCCTGTTTCCCTGAGCACAGGAGGCAGCAAATAGCAGGGGACAGCTTTTTTTGCTTGTAATTGCAGTTTCCTTTCAGGCTGAGCTTGATCCCCCCAAAAAAATGCTAATCTGGGGACACTTTCTCAGGGTAGCATGTAGGGTGTTTCTCTTACTTCTTGCTGCCAAGTTTATCGATAACTGCATCCACCTTAGCAATGGTATGTCTGCTTGGAGTTTTTAGCTTTCCAGTCCAAAATGTAGCTTGATTGTCTGAATTTCTCTGGAAGCCAATTTTTTTCCCCTCAATTCTTAATATATTTTTGTTGTCTCAACCTTGTTTTCCTTTCTCCAGTAATCATATCCTAGGTCTTATTTGTAAGCATATCAACAGTATTGACCTGATGATTGAAAAATAGTTTTATGACTTAGTAGATCTCTGACTAATGTCCAGAAAAGATTGTGCATCAATAAAAGCAGTGTGATGGGTCAATAAAACTTTGCAAAACCTTCTCAGTCTTTACTCAAAAAGGCATATTAGAGACAAGGCTGTAATTCACTCGGGAATGAGATTCTCGGCATTGAGCGATAGGACTTTACTAAAGGGATGGAAGTGTCACTGTTTCCAACATCTGGTGCTCATTTGTCACAAAGGTCCCTCAGCGTCTCCTTGGTTCTTTTCTTAAAGAATATTTGCCCACATTGGAATTTGGAACTTGCCAGGCTTCTCTGGAGTGCCCTTAGTTGAAAAGCTAATGCAAAGGCTTTAACGTAGGCTTATGTGCTTTTAGCACACGGTATTCTCCACCGTGTTGGTGAAATCTGTTCTGGATTTAGACTACAAAGCAAAAATACCAGAATGGTTTAGCTATCATTCAGATTACGGATTTCATAATGATAAAGCCTTATGCAATTTACTTGGTTACCTTAATTTTGTAACCATGTTTGACTTTTTTTCCTTCACAATCTATCTCAGTCAGTATGAAGGGCACGCTACAGAACTTCTCCTCTGTAACTGTTCAGAGCAACCAGTTTCCCAGACTTAGAGTAGGAGAAAAACACTGGTGCCGTGAGGGGAAGGTTATAAGCCGTTGTTTGCCGTGAGTTTTCATGCAACGGGCTTGCCATCATTGAATTGGTATCCATCTTGTTGGAATGTACTATAGCTGACGTGGGGAGAACCCCTTCCTGCTGTCAGAGGGACAGTGAGTCCCCAGCTGCTGTAGTTGGAGTTCCTCAAAAGCTCTGTTCTGGGTCTTTTCTTCAGGCTGACATACAATACAAAAACATAACTGCCTTGGGCCCATGGTCTGATTTGCTTTAACCTTTTCATAAGAGACAGTAGAAAGCAAGGAAAGGTGAGCGTGGACAGGATTTCCGAGGTGAAACTGGAGTGGGTGGTCTTTTCTTGGCATCTCCCAGTTCTTTATTTGAATTCTTGGAATTTCTGGGACTCTCACAAGGCTGCTTTTGTCAAAAAAGCAGGCAATGTATAACTAATAGTGTCAGTATAATGTTTTGTGTGGGGACATTTTGTATTTCTTTTCCTCTTCAAACTGGAAGACAAGTCCAACTAATGAATTACGCACTGAAGAGAGTCTCTTTTTGAGGTTAGGAGTGGGATGGTAGGAGGGACAGAAGAAGTATTCCGAAGAATCCTACGGAGAGTTACTGTTAGATACTGTTAGCTGCTGAAAAAGCCAACATGAGGCATTTGTAAATCTTTTTTTTCCTTATCTATGTGTGTAGTAGAGGAAGAAAAATATTCCCTGCCAGGTTATGCTCTGCCTCTGTTCACTGGGAGCTTTTGTGGAAAATAATGTTAAACTACGCAAAGAGTGAATACGTCATGCAGAATCCCTCGTACTGTGGGCGTATTTAGTGAGGGTCGTGGGAGCCGTAGAGGACAAGGACTGAATTTTATGCTCGTGGGTTTGCGCATCTGAAAGGCTGTTTTCTTATAAGTAATTCTAGTTGCACTTAGGGTGTGGGGGTTATTTTGGAAACTCAGACTAAAATTTGGGACGTAATAAAATGCAGTTACAGTGGGCTCAATATTCTCAAGTCGAACAAAGGTGTGATGACAGCTTTTTTTTTTTTACTTAGGATTTCTAGCATGCTTGAAAACATAGAGCTAAGCTTGTTACTCTTAGTAAAGGCTTGAAAAGGAGTAGCGATCCCAATAAATGTATTAATGATATGCTTTTCCTTGAGTGTCACGACTATTCCTGTATTATATTTGCATTTTCCTCTTTTTTTTTTTATAGGCAGTTGCTGGTTATTTTGATATATTTTTTGAGAAGAACTGTCACAACAAGGTGAGTATCTGGGGTTACGTGTTTTAAAAATGTTTTTGAGAGACGAGGGTGTTTTTGTATTTTATTCTGCCTCAGGGTGTTTGGCAGTGAGTCTGTTTTGCTGTAGCAAACACTTCATGTGCATTTGGTAATTGATTGATGTGGTGTGATATCAAAAATGTTGTTCTTAATCAAACTCTTGAACTTTCCCATTGCAGGTCTTGTTTTCAACTGGTCCCCAGTGTACCAAAACACACTGGAAACAGACAATTTTTCTGCTGGAGGAACCAATTCCTGTAGAAGCAGGTATATTTAAATTCAGTTTTGGTGCAACAGTGGTTGTGTTACACTGCTGTTACCATTAAATTGAAATCTAAAATACTTTAAAAACGATGTAAGTGTTAAAAAGAACTAGTAAATAAATCTTTTGGCTGCTCTTAAAGCATTTTTTTGTCTCAAAGCACTGGGAAATACCTATCTGTACAAAATGCATATTAAAAATACATATAAATGTCTGCATAGGTATATTTTAAGTGGGCATGTGTCTTATACTTGCATAGCTCCGTACCGTAATTTTGATGAGAAAACTTCTGTGTCAAAGCATTTCTGAGGCAGAAAAATGTAAGACCAGAACACTGCTATTAACATTCTCTTAATTTTTAACATTACTCATGTTCTTGAGTGTCATATTTAAGTGATTGCATAGGACTTTTTGTAGCACACCCGAACTATGCTGTATTTGTTAAATGAATCATTAATATACGCATGGGTGTTGTACCTGACACTGTGGAATTACTCTGTAAATTGAAAACGGTTTCAAAGAACTTGCAACCATGAACTTGATCTATTGAAGGATGGGAAAGGTTATTTTGGTACACTGTAAATTTGTATAAAATGGATAAGTATCATACTCTGTCGATATTCATACCTTGAGTATGATGCTATATTCAAATACTATATTCATACCTTGAATTTGATGCAAGTAAAAAGGCTTTTGTTGTCATCAGGGGTAACCCAAAATTCAGATGATAAATTGTTGAAGTAAGGTTTTAAAGACTAAGGTAATGCTTGGTAGTGGTTTTAATTAGTTCTGTTTGGTAAGTCTTGAAAATATATTTCTATGCAAGTAGTCAAATATTCCCTGCTTTATAGACACAGAGATATGTCTGTGAGCATCACAAGACAGTCATGCAAGAGGATGGACATACAGCAGGTCAAGAATTATAAGTCTTGCCCTCTTATTCCTGTAGAACTGCACTTTCTTTCAGAATCACCTACTCTTTTTATAATCAAAGCAAATAAAGTAGTTACATTTTTATGCTGTTCTATTTTTTTTTTATTTTTGTCCACTTAACCGCTAGATATTTACTCACCGCTGTTGAACTCTTACCCTGTGGTGAATTAGTTATCTTTGAGGGCCATTTCTCATTACAGACAAGCAGGACCAAAGGAGAAACCTCAGAATGGGGCTCGTTTCTGCTGGCTGGTTAATAAACTCATGGTCATGAGTTCCTGAACCTTTCTTGAACCTGGTTCAAGAAGGACAGGCAACTGCTGGAGAGGGTACGGCTAAGGGCTACAAAGATGATTAGGGGACTGGAACATCTTTCTTATGAGGAGGGGCTGAGGGACTTGGGTCTTTTTAGTCTGGAGAAGAGAAGACTCGGAGGGGATCTCATCAATGCCTATAAATACTTAAAGGGAGGGTGCCGGGAAGATGGGACCACTCTTTTTGCAGTGGTGCCCAGTGACAGGACAAGAGGTAACAGGCACAAACTTGAACATAGGAAGTTCCATCTAAACATGAGGAGAAACTCCTTTCCTTTGAGGGTGGCAGAGCACTGGAACAGGCTGCCCAGGGAGGTGGTGGAGTCTCCGACTCTGGAGACGTTCCAAACCCGCCTGGACGCCGTCCTTGTGCAACCTGCTGCAGGTGACCCTGCTCTGGCAGGGGGGTTGGACTAGATGATCTCCAGAGGTCCCTGCCAACCCCGGTGATTCTGTAATACATGGCCCTGACCTGAACAGTTTATAAATAGATAAGAAATGTTAGGGGAAAGCATACAAAAACTTACGTGGATGCTGCAAAAAGAAAAAGAGGTCAGGAGGTTTAGAGATGCTATAGGGAAGTATTGATGTAGATGGAATATTGTCTCTTAACAGACCTAATTATGAATGTACAACGGTGAAAGCAGCATCTGCACTCAATTACACTGCTTTTACAGTTGCCTCTTCCAGCTGTCGGCCATGACAACTCTTTAGCAGGAGCTTCTTTCCTAAAGGCACTATGGTCTCTGTTACCTGACAAATCATTTCTCACTTTTGTTCTTTGACTTTATAGTCTTACATAATTTTTATTTGCATATTCTTAGGTCCTGTCACTTCTTGGGGGGCACATATGCATTGGTGCATTTGTACGTGGCTTTTGTTCTGTTCAGTTTCTCTCTCTAGACAAGGCTGGCTGAAGTCTCCTTGCTGCAACTCATTACACTTCAATGTCATAATGTGAAGTGAAATGTTTTTAAGTGCAATGACATTTGATAGAATATGCACATTATTTAATATTACATAGATCATTTGACATTTGGTAAATGTGTGAAATTACTGGGAGGTGTGCCTGGCTCTAGAATTCTAGACTAGGTGAGGTGACTTTCTGAAGACAACTGCAGAAACAGTGTGCTTTGAAGCAGTGAACACAACCTTGCTGACCTTCAAGACAGCTTTTGCTGTAACTCTTTCCTTTCTCTTTATTAGGTCATATTTCTTAAAATTACTCCCATAACAAATCTTGTTACAGCTATGTTTCTCTTTTCTTCCTACCTGTCTCCCTCTATTTGCAATTATTTTAGTTCCCCTTTCCCATCCTTTTACCTATTCTGTCTGGTTTTATATTTTGTATAAAATTACCACTTTAATCTAGGATTCTCTACCTATTATTTTTAGTGTCAGAGAAGGTTCTGAGAGAAACTCTTGATGTAATTTCCTGTTCCTTTGTAATCCCACTTCTAATTTCTGTGGGATATTTGTTGTTTATGAATGACATAAGCCCACCAGGGCAGAAGGTGTTTCCTGATACTTACATAGGAATGTTGCTTAATTTAGATGATTTTTTTGAAAAAACATTCTCTCTGACTTCGATCCTTCTCCTTCATTGTTCCATAAATCTTTTTTCCTCAAGGCGTGTTACTGTAAGTACAGATTTCCTTATCTTCCATTTTTTCATATTGCTTTTTTTTCCTTTCTAAAAATAGCAACTTAAATATTCATCTTGGTAATTAGTGGTTAACCATATCCTTTGATGTCTTCAGTCTTTCACTTTCCGTTTTACCAGCTAAACAAACTGCTCAAACTTCTTTTGCAGTACATGTAAAGTTGCACTTCCAGCTGTTTCTCATCTGTCCCTTGTTAACGAATTAGCACTGCTTCTTACCATTTTACCATGCATTGTTTCTGCCTGGCATGTTGAACTGAGCTCCGCTCCACTCCAGCTTTTGGGGGAACTTTTTGTCTTCAAATGGACTTTTCTCAATGCAAGTTAGCGGAAGAAAAAAGTAACTGTATTAGATTAAACACATTTGCATCATTTGAAGGCTTCAGCCTTGATGTCCCTCCTTCTGTTTACCAATATTCATCAATCCTATGTATAAATTCTCAGAATAAGAAGCATATATATGGCACTGGGAAACACAGCAAAGAAGACCCACTTGTGACTAAATGTATTCATAGAATCATTTAGGTTGGAAAAGACCTTTAAGATCATGAGGTCCAACAGAAAATGAAACACTGCCAAGTCTGCCACTAGACCATGTCCCTGTGCACCACATCTACCAGTCTTTTAAATCCCTCCCTGGGCAGCCTGTTCCAATGCTTGATAACCCTTTCGGTGAAGAAATTTTTCCTAATAGCCAATCTAAACCTCCCCTGGCACAACTTGAGGCTGCTTCCTCTTGTCCTATCGCTAGTTACTTGGGAGAAGAGACCAGCACCCACCTCACTACAACCTCCTTTCAGGCAGTCATGGAGGGCGATAAGGTCTCCCCTCGGCCTCCTTTTCTCCAGGCTTGAGACCACCAGTTTCCTCAGCCGCTACTCATAAGACTTGTGCTCCAGGCTCCTCACCGGCTTTGCCCTTCTCTGGACATGCTACAGCCCCTCAGTGTCTTCCTTGGAGTGAGGGGCCCACGACTGAACACAGTACTCAAGGTGGGGCCTCACCAGTGCCGAATACAGGGGGACGATCACTTTCCTAGTCTTGCTGGCCACTATTCTTGATACAAGCCAGGATGCTACTGGCCTTCTTGGCCACCTGGGCGCACTGCTGGCTCACATTCAGCCGGCTGTCAACCAACACCCCCAGGTCCTTTTCTGCCGGGCAGCTTTCCAGCCACTCTTCCCCAAGCCTGTAGCGCTGCATGGGGTTGTTGTGACCCAAGTGCAGGACCTGGCGCTTGGCCTTGTTCAACCTCATACCATTGGCCTCGGCCCATGGATCGAGCCTGTCCAGATCCCTCTGTAGGGCCACCCTACCCTCAGGCAGATCAACGCTCCTGCTCAACTTGGTGTCATCTGCAATATTGAGTCAAGACAAGCTCGTTCCATAGTAAATATTGGAAAATAATTAGAAATAATATAATTTGAGTTGTGCAATAATCTGACCTGTGTACCAATGGTGCTATTTGCTTTCAGTGTTTTAACAGGTTGTGAAAGAGGAATTTGGTGGTATAAAATGCATTTAAAATGTTTTCTTGTTTTGAAAGCGTCTTTCAGACAGGGCAGTGGGTTTTTTCCCCCAGTAAAGAAAAATGGTTCCCTCAGATTCCTAATTCTGCGTAAAATAGTAAGGCTGACTTGAAGTCTCTCAGATACTTTATAGCTTTTGGGGATATGCCTGAACTGGTTGTAAAGCACTGATTGGATTTGGATTTGCTCTGTAGAAGAGTTCTTGAGCTTACAGATAGCTGAACCTGTTGGGTATTTAACAGGAAAAGTCTCCTTTATGCCGTGGCAAAATTGTGTTGTTCTGCAGTGCGAACGAGCTAATTTTCTCAGCTGTTTGATGCCAGGTTATTTGTTGTAAAAATAGATCTATTTTCTCAGCCATAAAAAAGACTGAATGGTTTGATCTCTATTCTAACGATAACAGAGTCAAGCCATTACAAGCCAAAGGATGGGGCTTGCAACTCATCCTCCCTCCTTTGCCGTTCCTGCCGCAGCCTGCGCTTGATGTGCAATGTTTGCAAATTCTCTGGGATGAAATGGGAGAGGTTTAATCTACATCCAAAGGTCTGGAGAGTGAGGCAATAAAAGTTATACCTAATTAATACTTCTGATACGCCACTGGATTTCACCTTGATACCTCGCTATGACAGACAGCTTTGTATATAGTTTTAATGGATAATTTCTGTTGATTTGGTTTCGATTTGATGTGTGAGCGGGGGATAGTCTCTTACTACTCGTGTGTTCTGAAAAGCTAGTTTTCCTCCTCACCGACTGTGAGGAGAGACTTGAAGCTGATGTACAATGAAGTAAAACAAAGTAGCATCAACATATTGGATACGCTTTAACTGCTTAGCGTGCAGTAAAATGAAAGAAACTCGAGAAAGAAGCCAGATGATATTTTATTGCCAGAAAAACTGAGGTTTCTCAGACAAAAGAGTATTGTATTGTAGACTCCCTACAGAGTACAAGGCTTCACTTAGCCCTTTGAATAGCTTGAAAATGTCTTTGTTTTGAAAATTGAAATTGAGACGCCAAAGCAGTATCTTTTTCTTATTAATGGACCAAATGTGAGTCTCTTCCTTTCATGGAAATATTCCTGCTAAGTTTCATAAACAAAAAACTATATATGGACCATCATTTTCATTTGCTTGTCTCAAGCGTTCACTAAATAAATGAAATGCTTAGAAAAATTATTTTAAAAGGCCCACAAAATCTTTTCAGTAACAGTGCATGAAGTTAAAACCCAGATCTATACGCAAGCAAATTCTATTAGCAATAAAACAGCATATTGTCAGCATTTTGTGTTCTTGATGCTGCATCGCAGTGGAAATAAAACCTTGATTTGTTTTTCTGTGGTGCTTAAAGGGGCTAACACAGCAAAACTGAAGTAGAACTCACATGACTAAGACCCTGTAAAGTCCTTTATTATCTTTATCTCCCCAGTCTCCATAATTGGGTAGCCGTTTGTAAATTTACAAACTGAAAAGTGAATTTGCCTACCTTGAAAGTTTTGTTAAAAGTAGGAAAACAACACTGGCACAATTAATCTGTTTGAGTGTTTTGATTTTACACAATATTGAAGTATTTCAGTATATCCCAGTTGGGTAATTTAGTTCCTAATTGAGATTTTAGTGTCTGTTTTGCCTGTCTACAGCTGCAACATAGTGTCTGTAGAAGGCTGTCACTTGTTTACTTAGGAATGATACCTTAAGTAATGATGCTGACTTTTAAAATCTAGTCATTGTTAAAACTTGGATTTTGAGGTCAGACTAAATCTTGCCTCTCTTATGCTGTATCTTTTGAAATCTGCAATTTAAAATCATCCTGCTGACTTTCCAGAAACATTTGTAACTGTGTATTTGAGGCAGTAAATTGGGAGAATCCCTTCCCATGGCTGTTTTATCTTGTTGAAAGATAATGGAAGTTTTGTATGTAGACAGGGGAAAGTGGATGGATTTCTTGCGCTGTTCTCTGTGGCCCCCTTTGCAAGGACTGAGACTGCAAGGGGATGTGGCTCGCGCAGCAACAACAATCTGGGTTTCTCACAATTTTGTCACCACTGCCAAGAGAGAAAGATTGGGACAAGGCTGTACAGTTTAGAATCTCTACTACAAGAAGTAGTGAATTAAGACTAGTTTTAGGCGAGTGATTTTTGGCTACTGCAGCTATACTTTCTGGAGGACCCGTGTGTCTGGCCTTGACAGTGGCAACTATTTCTGGTATTTGAGCTGTCTTGGGAATCCTGGTCACCTGCAGTGTGTGCACGTTATCTTAGGCTGTCTTATCTTACTGAGCTGGCTGCGTAGACTTCTTTGCAGCAGCCTGGTTTGTAGGTGGTCTTGGGGAGTTGAACCATGCCAATGTGGTATAAAAACTCTCCAGGGAATACGGAACAGGGCATGAAAGGAAAAGAAAGGAAAAGACAGAGCCTGAACTTAGTTTCAGAAGAGAGCAAACCCTGATGTAACAGAAAGGAGCTGGTAAACAGCTGCTTAGTTTATAAAAGTAACCAGCCAATGGAAGACTGGTGTCAGAGACCAGATGGGTAACACCGAAAGGCAGTGATTACTGCTCAGTACAGAAACTGCTCGTTGGGTCTCATTGGGTTGGGGATTCAGTGAGAGAGGTGGCCAAATGGGAAGGTGACAGTCTGTGTACAGCTGCAGGTGCCTGCAGTTTAAGAAGATGAATGGGAGGATTAAGGATAAGTTATTGAGTTTAAGGGAAATGCTCTTGGTCCCACCACAAATTGTTTCTGTTTTTCATTGTTCTTTTTTGTTTTCAGAAGATAGATGGTATATGGAAACTACTTTCTAGCCAACTCTTCTGAAGTAATGCTTTTGAGACTTGCTTTTTTTCAGATGCATGCTAGACCTCAGTGTTGCATAAGGTAGTGGGTCCACTTAGTCTAAACTAGAGTGAAAAACTAGATAATGTTTAAATTGTTGGCCTTGAGCAAGGACAACTTTATCGTGAAGAGCAGTGTCAAAGCTTACTGTTGTGTAACTGTGAAGGCACGTGTGACTACCACTTAGAAGCTTATGGTTACTGCAGTGTAGGGAATTTGTAAAGATATTTCTCACCAGCAGTTTGGTAGTTAAGGTGTCTTTAGCCCAAATCCACCCCAGTTTTCTAGCAGCTGTCTTTGAAACAATTCCAGTGAGATCTTTCGTAAGGTTCTTAAATTCTAATGGGGGTCAGAATAAAGAATGCTTTGAGTACCATGTTCTTACTTGTCTCGCTGTTAGCTTCATAAAGCTCTTCCACAGGAAGAAAAGAAGGAAACCTGGAATATCTTGATTGCTGGCTACCTTCAGGAACTCTTTCAGTCTTTTTCATAATTAAAGAGGGAGGGGACATCAAGTTGTATTGAAAGGCAGGGTAGTTCGCTTTACAAGTTCATTGCCATGGATCATTTTGAGCTTTAAGTAGATGTTATGGATATGTATGCAGGAGATTGCATGGAATCTTTGGGTTCAGTCAAATCCTTTCAGATCAATCAAGTTTGAGACTGAAAAAATATGGTTTGTTGGGCGTAAACCCTCTTAGTGATAGGGCATAGGGCTCTTGCCCCGAGAGGTATCTTCGCTCTCAAACCGCGGGCTTGCCCGATGTATGATTGTATTGCACAAAAATATGTGAAAGACACGGTTGCTTACAGTTTCACTGATGGTCAAAGTCAGACCCAAAATAAACTATTTTGAGTGTTCAGAGCACACGTATAGGGTGTATGTAGAGCATTGTAATCAGACGTGTATTATTCGGCAGTGGGTCAGTGTGGACCTAGGGATGCGGGTTTGGTTTTTGTTTTTTTTTTCCTGTGCTAGCAAGCTTGTGCAGCGCTTTGGGTTTTCTTCTTTTTGGGGACAAATTTCAGGGCACCCCAAGGGATAATAAAAATGCAGGAAGGGGATCGTAATGGATTCAGTTTTGTCCTAATCAAACTGCAGTGGCACTATGTGGTTCACTTGCATTCAGCTGAGCGTGATAAGAGCAAGGTGATGCAGCTGAGTCCTGCAGACGGCTTCCTCCAGGCAGCTCGTAGGACAGCAGAATGGTGAAAAAGCATCAGTCATTTTCTATCTACGTGACATTGATTAATTGTTCCAAACTGCCTTTTTGTTAGTCGGTTGCACTGCTGTTGTTTGCTTTGGCCCTCGGAAAAGGCTGTTTAGAAAAGCAGATTTCCTGTGGTTACTGCATAAGAAATAGCTGAGAAGAATGGAGTGCGTCATTTCATTAGCTGCCTTTACAAACAGAATCTCAGGGTTCTGTTTTGTGAAGTCAGCTGTGATCTGTGAAATGATATTTAGATTTGGACTTCATCTATTGTGTTGCTTCGTTTTAAATGTTTTAAAGGGTAAGGTTGCCATATGGATTGATTTAAAGAGTAGAATTTTCATTCTCTAAGAGGCTCTTTAGTCTTAACAATTTTTAAAACATTCGGTATTACAGGATGCTGAAATATATCAAATAATTCAGTTTGCAGCAGTTCTGAAAATCTGTGTTTTAACTAGGTTAAACTTCCTGGATGGAAATAAGCTATAGCGCCCTTTTTTCTTTACCTTGTCCTTCTACCTGGCAAATCTGTCTCTGTTTAAGTAATCAGTGAAATCATTTTCGCAGTTGTCTGCAAAGCGCATTGTATTATGTTAGTCATTTGTGTCCTAATAATGAAGCTGCACAGGAATTGAAGTGGAATCTCCAACTAACTGTTAAATTATCAAAAAATACAAAATTATCAAAGAATACATTTTTTTGATCTTTTTTGTACAGCATTGGTACCACAGTTGAAAAGCCTTCTCAGATATTTATGCTGCAGCCTTTGACAAAACGTCCCGTGAGTTTACTCTTTGTGGATGCAGCTGAGAATTGCGCCAAATGGAGAATTCTAAAATTCTTAACTGAATTTTAAACCAGCTTGGTTTTCAAATTGTTATTTGTTTTCATTTTGTGGTAAGAATATTGGAAACTTTAGCTTTTTAACAGAACATAAACAATGGCTTTTAAAGTCACAGTAAGTGAACGGCTGGGAAATACTTCGGATCCAGTAAGACAGACAACTGGTAACGGTGGATGTGGCTGGTGTGAGGGATGAAGATGAATGGGGCAAGGGACGCCTAATGGAAGAGCACCAGAGAACTTACTGCTGTAGATCGAGATCATGCTCTCCTACAACGTGTTTAGCAGAATCATCTCTTAGATGTAGTTCTTGTGGTTTTCAAATGATCGTATGAAGTGGCTCAGCGATGGCCTTCCTAAATATTTACAAATCAAATTACAGGTCTTGTTAAAGATGGAAAATAAGTTGATATTAGTTTCTTCTAGTAACCCCAAGCAGCAATCTTCACAAAAGCGTAGTGAAATTAAGAGAGATCTGCTTGGTAAGCTCATTAAAAACAAGGCTAAAAGGCCTGTGTAGGTAATAGCTCCTTGCAGTACGAGGCAACGTCTGTATTTGTGTATTTTTTTTCTTTAGATATTCAAATATTCACTGAGTGTGTAGTTTCCTATAGATAAAAAGAATGCATTATGTATGTTGGTCATCAAGCCAGAGCCAGGCTATAGAAACAGAATTTGTCATTCCAGAGCTTTTGCAGTGACGTGTAAGTTGCGTAGAAGTTTGAGCTGTAACTGACCTTTTGAGGATCTCGCTGAATGCCACCAAAGAAATCCCGATTCTTGTAGTCCCCCGATGTGTTATAGAAGGTGAAGGTCCTCCAGCTTCAAAATTTGTCTCATCTTGGGGCATATCATTTCTGATACTTTACTTGGAAATGTTAATGCTGTTAGCTTAAAATTTTAATTTTTTTTATAACATAAATATGGTGTTATTTTAAAAACTTCATGCATTGTCAGATTTAAAAATTAAAAATCCATTCTGCCTCTCTGCAGTTCAGGCCGTTGAATTTCACTTGCTTGTAAATAAATAGAATACAAAATACTAACCTGAAGGTATGTGGGTTCAGCCTTCTGGGTTGTATCCTGAGCTCTTTTCAAAACTGCGGTTTGTTTATTTTAGTATGTGGTAAGTCTGAAATCATTCCTCTGCTGATCTGAGTTTGAAGCAATCTCTGATGCACAATGCACTATAGGTATTTAGGTAGTTAAAAAACCACAGCAGTCTAGTCATTTCTACTTCAAGGGATGTTGATGCCTTCTGACTTCAGGCTTTTAGTCTAGGTGCCAAAATTGGGAAGCCATTCTTCACACATACATACTTGAAAGTGCCGTGTATGTAAATACTTCAAACGCTGAGATGTTTAAAAAGTAATCTTTTCATACATACGTAACATTAATACATTCAGTCATGTATGTCTGTATCAGCAAAGACATTTGCATTTGCAAATAAGTCTGCAGTTTACTTCTATTTCTTTACCTCTAGATTGTGTTTCTTTTTCCATGAAGCTAAAATCACAGCCGCACTAATGTTTTTGGAATTTATGAACCTCTCCGCAGTATTAAGTGGGGACAATGTAGCCCAAATGTCAGTTGTAGATGGTTTAGGGAAATTTATGAAACTTTATCCCCATTCCTTTGCGCTGCAGAGATCTGAGGCTTTTCTTTTTGTTACCCCTCCTGCTTCCCAGTCAGGCACGCAAGTCTGGAAGACTCTTATGGCACTGTCCAGGGAACATGGAACTTGCTGGCTTTTTGTTGGGGTGGGGGGCTGGGGGAAGCAGATGAAAGCTAATAAGAAAACTAAACTCTCTTTAATGTCCTCCTGCACTGCCTTCTCAGTAAATTTGTGCTTAATACTCAAAAATAGCAATATGGTTAATTAAAGTAGCTCCTGAGTATCTGGAAATCGGGAACCTTGTTGAAAGCTTGGTCTCTCAAAACTGCTTTTTAAAGAAAGCTTTCCAGTAAGCTGATAGTAAACTCTATGACTAGCTATGGATTTCAGTTTCTGTGACTTCTACATGATCGACACAAACTTTAGAGTCTTGTTTTAAATTTATATAGCATGAATCCTTTCCTAGAGCTCCTAATATCTGTAAATCCAGTTTTCTGCTGTCTTCTTATAACAAGGATCTTAGATGCGGGGGAGGGAAAAGAAGGTAATAACAGCTGTGCCTTTAGAGAAATGGGTTCGTTATACAGGACTAAACGAAGGGACAAAGTTTCAGAAGGTTGTATAGCTATAGAGACTTCTCACATCTTACCCATTGAGCATGTTTGCGTGATGATACAATGGACTGTTACATCATGAAACTGGACTTAGAGATCCACAAATAATCTCATATCTTGTGTGTGAGAAGTAAAATGTCTCCTCTTAGAGAGTATACGCAAGTTGTTAAGCTGGCACAGCTGGTTTAATTTTTCTCCTCATTTATTTTAGAATCTGAAAATGCTTGTAAAAGCTGGAACAGACCTTTGAATTATGTAAAGAATAAACATGGAAGAACTTGATGTGCTGTGGAACTGTAGCTGCTGTTGGGATGGAACCAGGCTTGATCAGCGCAGGCTAGGACATAAATGTTGAACAGAAACATCAAGACCTAGAATTTGTCTAGGACAAAAGCTTTTACTTAAATTTAGTAACACGGAAAGTCAGAGTTGTGCCTCTCTAGATGTCTCTCAGCTCTTTCCTTCTGTGTCAAAGCGTTCTCTCTGGTTTTAGCTGAAGCACACTATGCCAAGTCATGTATAGTCAAGAAAGCCTGAGAGTTTGTAAAACAAAACTTGCCATTAATAATGTATATACTTGAAATGCTGTGAAGATTTCTGTGTTAAGGTTTCCTGCCAGATAAAAACATTACCTCATTAGAGCTTAAATGAAATGCAGTGCAAATACAAGCCGCATGGCATATGCAATAGGAAGTGGAATGGGTTTTTGTGGTTACTTGGTTTTACTCGAAGTTGATAGTAGCGATGCGTTTAAATTAGGGAGCTCAGCAAAAGAATAATGCAATATTAAATTTTGTGGTCTAGCAATTTTGTTTGTTTATACTGTTTTATTACTGCTAACAATTTGCTTCACGGGTGGAAATCTATGTTCAAGAACTTGAAGATGTTATATGTAATTTCATGAGAAAATGAGTTGATACTTGAACTGGGGGGGGGAGGGACATAGTACAATGGCATTTACTACCGGTCCAGCTGAGACTTGTGTGCCCCGGGAAATGCTAGGTAGTGATGTGCAGATCCAACTCAACCAGATACAAAGAGAGGATAACGTATGCAAGGAATACAGTGTTTTTCCCCAATCACAGGTGAAATAATTGGCATATCAGCTCTTTGGGTGGGTCATCTGAGAAGTAAAGCATCAGACCTAACTCACACCTCTCCAGGTTTAACTGCCCTTAGTCTGACTGAAGTTTGTTGTCAAGACCATTGCTTAGAGCTTTGAAAACATAAAAGAAACCTTAGTAAACCGGTTTAGTTCTGATGAATTGGGAACAGCTTCTCATACACTGTAAGGATATGTAATGCATCTTTGCTGTTGCTGTGCATGATTCAGTAATGTAAGCGTAGTAATTTCCTTTTTATTTTTGCAGGAGAGGCCCTGAGAGGAAAGATAACAGTCCGCAAAAACAGAAAGGATCCACGGTCCCTCTTTATAACCCTTTCAGTGAAGGACACACAGCAGACCTACAGCCTCCAGTGAAAATTCTGCGCGTATAACTTTGGGAAATGTCAAATTCAAATGTTAGGGTTAACTGGTGATAACTGTTTCTAAATATCCGAAAATGGGAAACTCTTGGATTTGTGTATGTATACGCACACACAAGAATATGAGAAGTTTACCTAGAACTGAGAGAGTACTGTTTGGATGCTTTTGCACTGGGCTTTGGAGACTGACGACAAAATCAGATTCTGCTGTGTTTCATGTGATGTGGGGAAGGCAAGAAAGATGGGTTTGGGTCACTTGAGACGGCTAGGTGAGAAAAATCAGATTAAAGTCTTGCTGTGAGGAATAATAAATATGATCTCTCGATATTGTTTTATTCTCTAACTGGCAAAATCCTTTTGCAATTATTTTTTTTACAAAAGAAGTTGTTAAATCATGTGCCGGTGCACCTCAACAGTAGCTGGAAAATCCCAGTGGGAAGAAGTTTGGAATTTCAACTGCAGGATTGCAGCAACGAAGACTTGATTTTTATTAAACTTCTGTAATCAAAAAGTTGTGTCGCATTTCAGTTACATTTATCTAAATAAATGAACCGAGTATGTTACGTAATGCAGTTGCCGGTTTCCTTGTTTTCTCTGTAATTGGAAATTCTTCACTGTCCAGTGATGGCTCATTTATTTGTGGCTACAGTTTTTTCTGTACTAGCCTATTGGAGCATAGGTGGATGGAAGGGTGTATTTTAGCAGCTTTAGGAAAAATACTGTGAACGGATTGCAGCAGTTGCTGAAACGGTGGATTTGGTTGCTTACAGAAACAGACTATGAACAATCAAGGACTGATGTGTGTGCCGTGATGTTTAAACACTTTATACTGCAACAGACTTGGAACTAAGTGTAACACCATGCAGTTCATGTGCTTGTATTGTACACGTATATTTGTGTTGAAAGTGGTCTCAGAAATCGTTTCAAGAAGCAAAGACGGCAGTGTTTTGCTAGTGGTCTCTGAGCTGCTGTTAAAATAACGTTGGGACCTTTTTTAAATGACTAAGACGAGAAGGAAATTCTCTTCCTTGGAATCTGCTCAACAAAGTTTAGGTAACTGTATATTCTATACTGGGGTGGAATACTTAATCTTTTGCCTGTAACTAAAGAAGAGCGTTACCAGTGGTAATGCCGATTTGGCGGAAAAGTGGAAACTTGTATTCCAAAAGCTGAAATTCTCCTGCAACGCACCACTTGATTTCCTACAGTGAAGCGGGCATTGAGTAGGAAGTGACGGTTGCTACGGCACTACTGTATTTTCAACTGAAAAGAGACTTGTGGATTTGCATTTCGTCTTACGCTGCCTTTATCCTCTCTTGTGGAAATGTGTGGCTTACTAATTTGCATCCAGATAATTTGCTTGGCTTGGGCGGGGTGGGGTGAGGATTCTTTGCTTTGTGAAAACTATTGAATTACCTTTAGCCCCTTAAATGTCCTGATGAACATCTAGATGTTAAAGAGCTCAGCTGACATACGCAGTGTAATGAGAATGTTAAGGTGCTGAGCACCTAGTCTGCTTAACTCGTTTTAATGGTCTAAATGTGGGCTTGACCACCCGTATTGACACCTTGGCTATTACGCTCACCTAGTAGTAGGTGTGAATTCATTGCTCGCACTGATTTTTAGATCCCCCAATTTTATGCAAGCCAGATGGTACACAGTTTATAAATTCTATGTATTTTCAGTATTTTTTTTTTTCAGGTTAGGCTTTACTATAAAAGCTTAAGACATGAGACAATTGCACACACAAAAAACCAAAGATGCAAGGTTTATTTCACCGTAGTATCTGACAAGTATGAACGCTCTACAGTGATGTGTAAGTCTCGGTGATCTGCTTACGTTTTTCTAGCTTGGTGACATACATTCCTTTTGAAAATACATTGATTATCTTTGATTGTTGAAATGCTTGAGCCTGGTTATCTGAAACTCAAGACCTCTCAACTCTGTATAAAAATTGACCTTGTAGATGAAATGCCAGCAGTTGGCATTGGATTGATTAGTGGAATTTGTGACAGCGTTATTGGTATTAGACAGTAAATACACGGGCTAGAGGATGGACTGCTAATTTTGTCCTGTGCCAAAAGGCGCTGTAGAAATACAGGGTATTGACAGACTAAGCAAAATTACGGTGTTCTGAGTACTATGGCAACCAGAAGTTGCGATAATCTGCATCTGATTTTGATCGTGTGATACGTAGTTGATTGTGGGAGCTTCACGTGTTTTTAGTGTGACTAACACTTTGAGATATTGGTGTTGGAGCAGATGATCTTGTTGAGGTCCCTTCCACCTTTAATTTTTCAATACTTCTTGCAGATTTTGTAGAAATGTAGATTGTATGTTTCTATAAATGTTCACGTAGAAGTCAAGAAAGGAAGAAAAAGAATGCAAAGACCTATACAGAGTTTGTGTAGCCTTCAGTAACAGGGGACTATAAATGAAAAA
>VFFE01007487.1:1151540-1170855 GCA_008921705.1 Burhinus oedicnemus
GCATTTTAAGGTCTGATCCTGCAAAACCGTAACTTCCTTCATATGAATAGCTGCAATGGCATCAGCACTGCTTCTTATCTACATAAAGTTAATGTCTTGCACAATTATTTGCAGGATCAGGACATAAGACTGAAAATGCAATTACTTTGTGAGTTACAAAAAAGAAAATGCTCTTTGGAATAATAGGTGAGATTCTCTGCTGGAGTAAATGATATAGGACCCATTGAATTCAATGGAGCTATCCTGATTCACACCCGCTGATATGGCCCATTAATTTTAGTGTATGAAAATGAATCTCTGCTCTAAAAATACCAATTAGTAATAAGCTTTGAGAAAGAAGAAAAAATCAATTTAAATTCATTTTGTGTAATGCACATTTTCTGTTGCTATTTTAGTTAAATTATTATTATACATAATAATGGTAGGCCAATAGGTGCTGTCACTTTAGGAATTTGCAGCTGTGATGGGTAGTATAAAAGTTAGTGATAGGGAAATTTCAGAAAAGCCCATCAATTTCATACAATTGTCGTTATTATGATTTGGATTAGGATAGTGTGTCCCTTTCCCCGCTGAGATCTCAACCCCTTAGTGCTGAGCACATAAAGAGAGATTACGCCGGCTCAAAACGATTTACAGCCTAACTAGAAAAAATAAGCAGAGAGGAAGAAGGGAAACTGAGGCGAACGGAGCTTCCGTAAGGAGCCGAGCTTGGAGTCAGTCTCATGCCTCTTGCCTCACAGCCAGGTGCGCTATTCAACCCGTCAGGCTGATCCTCAGGCAGGTTTTTGTTGGTTTTGGTTTTTTTTTTTTTTTTTTTTTTTTTTTCTCCTTACCACTCTAGCATCTTGAGGCATGTTATGGTCTATACAAAACAAGGGATAGATTTTTCCAAACTGACTTGCGTTAATTGGGAGAGATCGCATCTGTACACAATAGTAATGTGCAGTGAGTGACAAGGATGTGGGTGATTCAAGTACTTAGAAGATACCCACATTTGGGATATTTCCACTCGTGAAAACCCATCTCATGGACGTAATGCCATGTCACCAGAACCTAACGTGCGCTATGTAGGCGCCTCTCTGTATCAGCACAGCTGGCTTAAAACTTTTTTCACTTTAGTAGGTGACATTCACACTATATATTTAGTGACCTAAATTTTAAAAAAATAAATTTCTGTAAGATTGACACAGTTCATCCAGTGCTATCCAAACCAATTCATATACGTTTGCTTAGCTCTTTAGTACCGTCACTCTCCTGTACCGCTGTTTTGCAGTAGTTTTCATTAAAAAGTCAATCTTGTGAAGGATTAGCAACTTCTTCTGCCTTGTATTTCCCTGAGCGTTGCAATATGCCTGGATGAAAGAAGGAGCTCTAAGGTGGCAGGAGAGAAAGATGAGCTGATGGGAGACGCACCAGAGAACCACAGGTCCTGGGTGGCGCGCACCACAAAGAGAGCTCCCTTGGAGGAGTGTTGATCCATTTTGGGTAACGATGGTTTAGGTAATTAAGCCTGAAATACACGTAGGATTCAGTAAGGAGAATTGAACTTTGATTAAACCTTCTGATGAGTTATGGAAAGAGAAAAGCACTGAAGAGAGGGAATTTCTTAATATTGACTTCTGTCACAACGCTGGACGTTCTCGAAACAGAGTCTACTCAACTGGAAAATTGGATGCAAGGAGGAGGACTTCCCTGCACCTCCGCTGTTACAGCTGCGCTATGCTGGGTGCCAGGGAATTAACGCAAAGCCTTACACTGAGAAGATAAAGCAGTAGGAAAGTCAGGTCTCTAGCCTCCTGTTAATATATGCATTCATGTCAATTTTGGAAGCATTGCATCTTTAGAGCATTCACAGCTGTTATATCTATGTAGACCCCAAAACAGATTTAGCTTAGAGAATAACGGATATTATGTAGTGTCCCTAGAGGTAGATATAATGCTCTTGCAATTGGTTTGCGTGTAATTTTGACCACCTTTAAGGTACCAGATGATGATGACCCTAGACTGTGCAACCTAGCTGGAGATGGGTGGCCCCGGTCTTTCTTACTTGTCACCTAGAACAAAGGAACATCTCTTGCAAATGACAGCAAAGAGCAGCAGGGAACAAACTGCCACCTGAGGAAAATGGAAGGAGAGTCGTTTCATGGAAATATGCACGTGCCAAGGAAGGTTAATGCTGTCAGAAATAGAGGATGTTGAAGAGAAAATGGCAAGCTCCTTCTTTAACTATCAAACCATTCAGCTGTGACCAAAATTTTCTGAAGTGACTAATGATTTTAGTTTTCTTTTTTTTTTTTTATTGCTCTGCTGAAACTGAGACATATTTTTACAAGAGTTTGCCTTTCTGAAAAGCCTAAGCGAAGGCCCCTTTGTGGTGTCTTAAATGGCAGATACTTTAATATTTGTTTCTTTAAAACAGACTTCCTGAATATTATTTCTTCATAATAACTTGATCTATGTTTTAATATTTAAAAGGTGTCATACATTTTCTCATCTTCCTGCATTAAAAAAAACCCAGGCAGATGCTATAAGGGAGGTAGCAAAGTCTCAGTTTTTCATAGCTTTCAGGTTGCCTTTTAATCCATTATTTTGGTCAAGTCTTAAGCTAAAACCTAGGTGCAACATCTGGCTAAGGGATATACCATGGAGTTACGGTTGTGGTTCAGCCCATCCCTTAATGGCATTTTATGTTTTTCACACACAACTATTTTTTTTTTTTAATTGGATGTTTCATGCCTGACTTATTCACCCATATGACAGTTAATTACTTTTGAAGTAATTGAGACGTTTTTGAAGGAAGTGGGTAAGAGAGCTGTCAACAGGAAAACCTTACCAAAATCAACACCATAAGGTCATCTTGTAGTCTGCTTTTGTAGTTGCCTTCTGAAACCCTTGCTTCGGTCACTGGAATAAGCAAGCAAAGGCTGAGCTGTTGCAACAGTCTCACCCTTTCTCTGTGCACGTGGATTTTTTTCTTAGCAATAAACTGTCTTGATAGTTTACAGGGTTGGGAAAAGGCATTCCATAAACTTACAGGGGAGTTTAATGGGTTTCTGATAAAACACCACTCTCTCATATGCCTGCCAGAACATGGTTGTTCTTCCGGAGTTCTGCCATTGCTCCTCTGGGACCACTCTGTGCCTGAATGTTTTGCAGTAACTTCACATGTTTGTACATGTTGTTATAGCACTGCGAGCAAAATGGAAGCCTTTCCCGTTAGTCAGTGTGCCCGGCTAATGTATTACCGGTACTGTAAACCTTGTTTTCAGGAGGTCATTGCTAGTCAATCTGTTTTTCAGCAAACTCTGTAGTTGCCAGCGATATTTTTAAAACATTGCAGTGTACCAATCCTTTGGAAGAGGACAAATCGTAGAATCAGAATAGTTTGGGTTAGAAGGGACCTTCAAAGGCCATCTAGTCCAACCCCCCTGCAATGAGCAGGGACATCTTCAACTAGATCAGGTTGCTCAGAGCCCTGTCCAACCTGACCTTGAATGTTTCCAGGGATGGGGCAGCCACCACTTCCCTGGGCAACCTGGGCCAGTGTTTCACCACCCTCATCGTAAAAAATTTCTTCCTTCTACCTAGTCTGAATCTCCCCTCTTTTAGTTTAAAACCGTTGCCCCTTGTCCTATGGCAACATGCCCTGTTAAAAAGTCTGTCCCCATCTTTCTTATAAGCCCCCTTTAGGTACTGGAAGGGGCTATGAGGTCTCTCTGGAGCCTTCTCTTCTCCAGGCTGAACAACCCCAACTCTTTCAGCCTGTCCTCATAGGAGAGGTGCTCCAGCCCTCTGACCATCTTCGTGGCCTCCTCTGGACCTGTATTTTCAAATGGCTTTCCCCATCTGCATTCACTCTGTTTGGTATGTGCAGCTTTCATTGTTTGGGGGAGGAGGGGAAATGGTCCAGAGTCAAACTATTTGATTTGTTTGTTTGACATTTGCTACGCATTAAGCAATACTTCACCAGCCTGTTCGAAAAGGTGGTGGTGTGAACCAGAGCAAACAGGGGACTAGGTAGATATATCGTGCTTTTTTGCATAAAATATTTTAAATACACAGTCTCTTTCCAGAGTGACTCACCTCTACCTGCTCTTCCCTGGCTTCTATAAAGAATAAGATCTTAGATGGAATTACCGAAGTGTAATTTATCTTTTCTCTAGAACTGAAGCTGTATTAAGAGATATATAAGCCTAGCTGGTAACAATAATGAAGAGGAAATGGAAAGTTAAAAAAAGGCAGTAAAATGCCTACCTGGAACTTGGTACAGCAATTACCTCAACTTAGAACTCCATGTGGCTTAAGAAAGCACCACCAGATCCTATTACATTTTCCTGTACTTCACAGAAGCCTCAACAAGTCTTATTTCTTTTCCCTCCTCACTCCCTCCCAGCCTGTTGCAGCTGACACTGCGAAGCTATTTTTCATGCTCGGTAGCATGGAAACAGAAGCGGGAGTATGAGCTATCACCTGGAGGATTTTTACAGGGGGTTACGCGTGGATCTGGTGAAAGGCCAGCTGTAAATCCTGCAGATGACAAT
This sequence comes from Burhinus oedicnemus, assembly GCA_008921705.1. NCBI lineage: Eukaryota > Metazoa > Chordata > Aves > Charadriiformes > Burhinidae > Burhinus > Burhinus oedicnemus. Next base: position 1,156,082 of record VFFE01007487.1, read on the forward strand.
CTTTTTGTGGTACCCCCTCTAGACGGCGGTTTGCACTAGCTTGCTTCCCTCTGGTTGTGTGGGATTCGAAAGGGATGTGAAAACTTCCATGGGCGTTAACAGTATTCTTGCTCCACACAGAAGCTTTCTGGGCTCGGTACATTCAGTGGTAATCACACCAAAAGTAAATTCTGAGCGTTCACATAGCCCTCTTTCTCTTGCCTGGGACTGTCCAAGGGGAACGCGTATGTCAGGTCCTCTTGCCTGTTGTCGCTAAATCTGAGTTTTGCCGCGGTTCTTGATGAAAAAACAAATTAAGAGATCCCGGGTCAGCCCTGTTTGAACACTGCTGACTCTCTTAGCTGATAGCACGAGCTGCTGGTGGTTTCCAGATCATCCCTGCACAAGAAACCGTTCTGTCTTGCAGACCTTTTTGCTGCTACTTCTTAGGCTGTACATTCATTTCCAGTCTGGTTTTGGTTTAGTTTTTCCTGTGCCTGACACATGCTCCCAAATTGTATTTGTCTCAGTTAAAACTGCATTGAAGTGTGTGTTTGTATGCTCCTTCACTTTCTTTGGGGGTTCTTTGCTTTTCTTCAGGATCAGGGCTGTGTAATACCTGGAATTTGCCTCTTTGCTACAGACCAAGCAGACTTGGTTACTTTATGTCTGAAGCGAAACCACTAATAATTGTCAGTCCCAGCAGGAAGCTGGAGAAAGGACGTCTGGCCAAGTTCTGTGAAATTCTTCAGGCTAAAGTCTCCAGACATCAAAAGCAATTTCATTTGTCTGTCTAAATGTTATTGCTCAAAGTTGAGTAATGATATCTTGCTCCGAGACGAGCAAATTGGGTAGAAAGAGGCAGGAGCCATCCTCTAGATCAAAGATGTCTCTGTGTTGTTTGTTTTGTAACAATTCCTATAAAGTAATGACTACTGCTCTGAAAAATCTCCTCTGACATAGAAGAGATGAGAATACCGACACTGAAGTAATTGGTTTGTCCAGGTGGATATATCAGTGCATACATCGGTGCAGGCATAAACTGTCTCTGGTGTTTGACCATATAGCCCACCATACCATGCGAGACCCCAGTTTGAATGGCCCCACGGCCATTTCCTCATCGGGGACGGGAATGGTGACAGCGCGAGTGAGCCAGCCCACCTCATCTACTCAACCTGGCCAAATCCCACACCCATGGTGAGGTGGCAGAACTGCAAAGCAAGGATTTCCATTGTCAAAGGGTATCTTCCAAGCATGTCATATTACTAAATGTGGTCTTTTCTATCCATTTGCCCACTTACAACTAAGGGGGGTTGTGTTTACGATTGTAAGAGAGATGTTGTCACAATGCAGGAGATGCAGGTATATGAATTATAAGTTTCCCTCTGATATTTTTATTTTTTTAACTTGAAGAGGACTGAGGGATTAGTCTCAAAGCAGCAGAGAAAACACTTTAAGCAAAAAAAAAATTTTTTTTTTTAAAAAAAAAAGGAAAAAAATGCTTCATAGCGTCACTCAATGAACTACTGTACTTGAAGTCTGTAATCCAAAAAGCTCCAGTTCTGCAGTAAGGATATCTGGAGATGCTTAGATGCTAAGTTGCAGCAAAGTCCTTAATATGCAGTCTCCAACAAAGCAGAATTTGACGCGATATCTTGTTTCCTTAGAAACTATGCAAAAGTTATTACTGAAAGTAATCGCAACCCCTTCATCATATCTTGTCATGGAACAAAAGTATATTAAATTACGCTTTTTAGTTGAGGCATTTGTTCAAATGTTAGGAGTATCTCCCATCAAAATAATTGGAAGTTTAGATTGAAATATCAAAACTACTTTGAAAAGTATTATGTATAAAAAAATTTCTGGTTATGAATATTTATGAATATCGTATTTCACAAGTAATACGATCCTTTTGCTTTTCCAGCATCTGAAGTGGAAAACACGTCCGCAGAGGTACAGGACAGATGAAATCAAGCACCGTATTGCACACCAAGCCAGTGGTGCCAGTCACGCGCATGGCACCAAGCGTGATTCTTCTACCTTCAGCGTAAAATCTCATAGAAAAAGTCAACCTCATAAGATATAACTGTAGTAAAATGAAGAGTGTAATAACAAGGGCAACCATATTGTTAAAATATGAGACTTATGCTTCAAATGTCTGTCATATGAGTTATATTTTAGTATGTTTCAATACTATGTGAACTGGTAACTGCAACGCATATGGGTACCGTTGCCCCAAAACCCACTGATTTACTTATAAATCTGCTAAACTCAAACTGAAAATATACACCTTAGTTTTCTGACTCATGTGTCATTACATGTATTTTAAAAAAGCAAATATCTGAAATAATTAAATTTGAGGGGGAGCTTGTTTATATGATTTAAATAGTTTCGTTGTAAAGCTTGGTTTTGAAGTAAGATGGATTTTTAAAATTTCTAAGGAAGATAGGCACCTAACTGAGCTGAAAACCCCTGAGCGCTCTTGAAATTCTAACCGTGTTTGAAAAATCTTTAAATGCTTTAGAAGTTGTGTTTAATTTGGTTTGTAGCTAGAGATGTGTGTCTTGTGATGTGATATTTCAGGAAGAGATGGAATGATTGCAGTAAGTATGGATAAACAAAAGCCAGCGGAGACCTCGGAAAGCTGAGTGCTAAGGAAGCAACGAATAGGCTGCGGTTATTTACCTCAAGGTAGAGAAGAGTAAGGGAAATGAAACTTTAAATACAACTAAAAAAAAAACCAAAAACCACAAGCCTCCTCCGAAGAGGAAAGGAACCATTTGCCTTCCACGCCTGCGATGGGTAGAGCAACGGTGATGGGCTTTACCTAAATCCAGAAAATCTGAGTGAATCTGTGGTGGGTTGCTCAGACAGGGAGGCTGCTGGGACAAAGGGACCGCTCACCTCTCAGGGCTGTGAAATCTGCACTGTGGGTGTTTCCATTCCTGGTTTCCACAGCCTTGAGGGTCTGTCTGTTGATCTGTTCTCATGCAGCGTGTGTGCTAGTTTTGTTAAGGCTCTCCTGTCTTCCGTATCGGATTTTATAGCATTCCCCTGGTGTGGCTGAGAGAGGTAGAGCCGCTTTTCCAGCCTGGGCTGCACTGTATGGTGGCTGGTAAAGGCACAGCCGAGAGAGGATAAGGTGTTGTTGAAGGTTTATGAGGTTTATTGACATCTGCTGTTAAGTTAGCCAGAAAAACAGCCTGCTTAATAGGTCACGGTTTTCCTTTCTCTGCTGCTCTTCTTGGCTGTTGTAACATCCAGACCCATGCTGGGACTGGAGGCCTCATCCCTGGAGGTGTTCAAGGCCAGGTTGGCTGAGGCTTTGAGCAACCTGGTGTAATGGGAGGTGTCCCTGCCCGTGGCAGAGGGTTGGACTAGGTGATCTTTAAGGTCCCTTCCAACTCTAACCATTCTATGAACTTAGTGTTTTGTGAGAAATGACTACCTGTTGTAAAGAGGGGTTATTCTGAAGCTAGCCATGAAGAAGCAGGTGTGTAGAAGCTTGTGGTACATGGTCTGCGTAAGGCTGGACGTGCCTGAGCTCCAGACAGACACACTTTAACAGCTGAGGGCTAAAACCATAAAAGGGCCCCCAGAAGACTTCTTTAGATCTCCCCCCCTAACATCAAGACAGAAAAGGTTAGAATATTAAGTGCACACATAGGCAACTTGCTGCCTCATTGCACGATGTCTAGAGAAAAAATAAAATAGCAAATAAATGGCAGAGAATTAATGCAGAAGTGACTTTGAGGGCCTGTGTTTTGGGGCGTTCTGAATGGAGAAATCTTGCTTTCTGCGTGTCTCTTGTTTTTGCATAGATGTTGCTTGTGTCAATTAGTCACATGTTTTCACCTTTTAAAAAAAAGGGAAGTCACGTGTGAGCAGTGGCAGGACAACATGTCAAAGTCATCAGAGATTCCCCCATTACTGATGTGTTCATTGAGGAAAAGAGGGGTAAGCAGCTGGGAATGCCTGAGCCCAAATGTAAGAGATGCTAAACGTTGACCTGAAACCAGGACAGAGACCTTTCATTGAAAATGAGACTGTATTATGTTGGCAGTAATTCTTGTTGTGGTGAATGGGACTCTACTTGCAAAATGTCAGGTAACGAGGAAAACAAGAATAAAAATTTTTAAAAGACACGACAAAGCTGCTTTGCCAAAGCCGGTGGAGGTCGGCTTGTCGTTAGGATCTCTCTGGGTCTTTTCTGTCTAGGACTTGACTTCCATCATCAGACAGCTGAAGATCTGAGACCCCAGCATATGGAGGCACTGGCTGCTGCGGTGCTAAACCTTACTTTTGAATCTGTTCCTCTTGCGCTAATGTCACTTGACTAACTTGACCATTAAAGACCACGAGCAGATGGCAAACTTTACTTTTTGACCACTAACACCTGATTTCCAACATCACAATTTTTCCATTTATTTCTAGTCCCTTGTGCCTGTCCACCAAGTATGATGTTGAAATGGCTTTTAGATTGCTTCAGATCCAGGATGAATTCTGTCTTCCAGCTCTAGAATGTTGCTGACTTCTTTGTAAGTGTAAGTACAGGTCCAGCTGGGTAACTGTTACCTTAGACAAAGGTGAGGCTCTTTTTGTCTTGGGCATTGCACTGAAAATGGTTTATTACCTGATCTCGGGATCCGTACAGAATTGGCTGCTGGAGTACTAGATGATTTTTTTTTTTCCCACAGCTCTGGGGAGCTCTGATTTCGCTGATTCAGCTTGCTTCCTAACAATCGCCAGCTATTTTTGCACACAGAGTTAATCTCTGGTGTCAGTGTGGGATGCTACAGTGAAGAGATGATGCAAATAAAGCCAAGTCAACTGATGTTCTGTGCAAAGGACAAGAAATAAATGAGTTGTCGGATTGGAAAGGAGATGTTTCAGGCCAAGGTGCTAAAAACGCTAAAGTTTTGAGGAAGGTTTTCTAGCAGTATAATGCAATTTGGAAGCATAGTATGAGTTAACCATTGCACCGTGGCCTCAAGACAGTTATATCGCATATATAGTGTCATATTTATAGAGACTATGAAAATACGTAATAAGGACCGATTCACAGGCAGGTTTTTGTACCAATTTTTCTTCCAGTTAAGGCTTGACTGAAAGAGGGGTTTTGGAGAAGTGGGGAGGGCTAAACTTGAGTCCTTAAGCCTGTGAAACCTCATCCTGGCTGCCAGCATAACAGTACTTTGTACTCATGCATTTGCATAAACTTAAGATGATTAATACGTTTTAAAGTTATTTACACAAATGCTTTTATCCCAGACTGTTGGCCCCTCTGCTGAGAGGTCACACAAGGGGAAACAAAACTGGTTTAAGTCCTCGGAGTCAGACCTGATCTCAGAAGAATACGTTGAACAGGAGGAGAGGGAACGGAGGTTACTGCCCGTGTTCATTCAAACTCTCAGTTGAAGTGACGTGCCTGAGGTCACCTGGGAGGCTTGTGGAAGAGCTAAGCTCCAGTCTCACGTCATCCTTGGTAGGTTCCTCCCTTCTCCAGTTTCATCCACTGCCTGCCTGTGCTGGGCCTGTTTGCTGCTTTAGCTGCAGAGGAGAAATGATGGTATTTAGCTATATTTTGTTAAGTTCTTTGCAATGTGATGAAAAAACAGCCTCTGAATGTCCCAGATACATGTGGCTTTATTAGGAAAGGTTGGAGAAAGATTAAATGAAAAAGGTACTCAGGAGAAACTGGCTATTGAAATACCTCTGGTGATCTTTTTTCGCATCTTTTACCATCTCACTGACAAGTGCAGGACTGAGCTGGGAAGCTTAATAAGAAAACGGTCTTGCCGCTGAAGTCTGGCTTCAGTTTTCCATCGACTCAGGTAGTGGATCACCTTGAATTTTCCATATGACCAAGACATTAAGTATATTTGAATCTCAGTGTTGAAGCTACCCAGAATTTCAGAAGATGAACCACAGGAATTAACAAAGTGGTCATTTAAACAAAGAATCTTGACCCTTAGGAGAGCAGTGTCATCCTAATTACGTGGAGATTTATGCTCATGGGAATGCTTAAACCTGATTTCAATATGTAAACTGATAGAAGCTTCCTTGCTTGTTCTAGCTGTTTTTAAGCAATTCAGTGTCTTTGTTTTAAATCCAATAACCTAAATGCACAGATTGTCTTGGGGAGTAAATAGTACTTGTAATGTAGTTTTTTATTGCGAATATTGTTGGAGTTGCCTCTTCAGAATTGAAGTTGAAGGTATGCTACAATTCAAGTCTAGTTCAGCATGACCAGAAAAAGCGCTGCGGGATTATAGAGGGTAGGTCTGCGCTTAGTGAAGCGCGGACGTTACGGGATTATGTAGCTTTGATTAACAGCTGAGAAGGCTTTGAATAACAGCCACATGTGTACAAGCTGTAAGCCAGATTCTCTGCTGCGATGCCAGCCCCTTTGAGCCATCTGACGGTGTAATGGAGCTGAAAAGTGGCTCTGTAATATATCCCTATCTTCTGTTCCTCAACCACGGGGTAGTTCCCAGCTGCCACAGTGTTGGCATACCCGGCGCGCTCGTTCCCAAGGCTTAGACCCCCAGAACAGGGACTCTGGCTGGATTTACACTGAGAGTCTGCTAAGGAGGACGTGATTAGGTGAAGCGTTTCCACCAGCATATTCCCACAGAGCTGTTCCAAGTACGCTGGGACCAGTTTGGTTCAGGAAAGGGAGTCATTACTAATGTCCTCCAAATGGGTGTCCCAGTTAGAGAAGCTGTAGCTGAAAATTTGTCCCTAGCATTTATTCTTCAGCCAAAATAAAGTTAGATTTAACCTATGACCTTAAAAGTTCACTGCTCCTGTGAATGTCCTACAAACCACCCACAGATTCAGACTTACATCCCAACACTAGGTTGACTTATCAACCCTGAACAAATGGGTTGCTTCATCCGGCACTCCGCAAGATGAAGTGTGGGGTTTTTCCATGCTGACAGAGGGATCACAGTTTTGTTACCTCTGTATGACAGTCACCGTACCCAGTTCTCTATGTATTGGGGGATTTCCCCTTTCACAGTGAAAGAGGGGGGAAAAAATGAATGCGGAGCACTCTGGTTTAAACAAACCAAGAATTTCCTATAAGAGACCACAAAAAAAGTTTAAGTTGTTTTTGTTTTTTTTTTTCCCCCCAGTCAACCAGTCAGAAATGCAAATGACTATCATGACTTGCCTTGTGAAATACTGAAGTAGTTACATTAGTATGTTTGTTATGGGGGTTTTTTTCCTTAAAATGGGACCGCATAGTCAATGTTGCTGACTCCTGGAAAAGCTCCCATAGCCTCACAGAGGTGCATGCCGCAATTTTTCATTCTTACTGGTTTTGACTCAATAGTCAAAAGTGAATAAGGCAGTCAGTCAAAGGTGTTAAAATGGACTGGTTATCCACTAGAATTTGGTGTATTTTCTGTGATGCTCATGGTGTCCTCCCAGGGAATCTGCCTAGAAAATCAACTTTCTCTCATTATGTGATATTTCTAGTATTTTCTTGCCAAATTTGTGATCAGGTGTTCAAACCTTAGTGTGGTATGTTCACACGGTAACAAGCGACCGAGATACCAGTCTGGAGAATTACTCTTTTCAGATAGTGTTGTTTAGAGTGTTAATCTTTATTAATATTGAGATTTAGCTGAGTCGATGCTTCGCAGCTGAACAATGAGTCCGTGTGTTCCAAAACTTCTCTGTTTACCAAGCAAAGCCACCTTGCAGGTGGTTTAGGCACCTTTCTGCAGGTGAACGTCCCTTATGAACCTGCTGGGCTTCAATGTCCCTCCATGTGCAGTTCCTTGTCCCTGTCTCCCTGACGTGCTATATCTGGTATCGGGGCTGCTGCCAGGTTCCTCTCACAGCCGGGATCTGCTTCGGTTCCAGGCTCTCTGTCCCACGGGTGCCACAGCCACTGTCCGGCACCCCTCTCAGATTTGTGCCAAGACTGAGATAAAGCCACATGGTTGATGACATCCAGAAGCACTGGGATTGCTCTACAAAGCGCTCCTTTATGGGTCCTTTCTGCAGCTCTCCCTGCACAGAGCCGGCATGGATTTAAGGAGGCTTATTCATCTCTTCTCTGTGCTAACCCTACTTATTATGTATTTGTACACTTAGAAGAAACTACTGCTCTGAATCCAGTTTTGAGCACCACTGGTTCAGAAAGATGTATTTTTATCTTGTTTGCAAGGTAAGGACAGGTACATTCTTATCTGATTAGGGAGAAGTGTTGGGCTCAGTGACTGGGCTAGGCTAAGCCTGGAGTTTACTGTGGCACTGGAATCAATATTCTTGACTTGATTGCACACAGGTAAAACATGGAAATACATTTAGAGCTCTAAATAGCATCTTCTTATTTTTTTATTAAATATGAGCTGCTTTTTTAAGCCCTGTCCTGTTGCAAAGTGGAAGTTCTAACCTGTGGTTATGAAGCCCTGTATTGAGATTATGCCCTGTGGTTAAGGCAAATGTCTGGACAAATGAAGAAACATATACGTATGGGTTAAATAGCTGTTAGGAGCATAAATGCCAGGCCAGTGGTGCAGAAATTTCCTCCAGATGCTTCTGTTTTCCCCCCACCTGATCCCCCTTCCTTTTAGTTCTCTGTTATTTACGGTGGTGTCCACTGAAGGAGTTAAATCTCTCAGGGAACTGACTCCTTTTTACAGTGAAAATACCAGACTTTAACAATTATCTGAAAATCCAAGGGCCATCCAGTGAGTTATATGGGTTAAGGCAGTTGGAAGCAAGCTCATCAGAAAGTGTACAGTAGAGCTAATAGATAGCAGGATGAGCCTGAGGCATTTCACAGGAGAAAAATAACAGGTAATTATCCCTTGAAAGATTTTACAGTCTCTTCATTATTCGGACATAATTAACTGAGGAGAGGCAAAATATTGCAGCCTGATAAGGTGAACCTTTGTCTTAAGAAAAGGTCCCTGCTCTCTGCATGGGAAAACTGTTCAGCTGAATACAGGCTATTAAAATTCATGTATATAGACAGAATGAAAAGGGAACTACAAGAAGTTGAAGTATCGCTTTGCAAGATCTGGCTTATTGATACCTGGTTTTGATTTCTAACTCAGCTGAGTGAACACAGTGTTGTTCTTGGCTTTGCATTACGTACGTAATTAAATCACTGTAATGGTTTGAAACCATCGTTGTTTGTAAGAGAAGCCATAAGCTTTTTCACACGTGTTTTAACGTCTCCGTGTTACCCGAAATTGGAATTTCTCTCCAAGGTTTCGAAGCGCTGGTTTATCCACCAGGGAGCAGCTCGAGGTTTGCAGCTCTGCATCCTCAGAGAGCCCCTGGGGACCTGCCCGTCTCTCGGGCAGCAAAGGAGACTGTCCCGAGCTGCAGGGAGCTCTGCGCACTTGCTGGGGACTTGCCTGAATTCAGTGTCACCTACCCGTAAGTCTAGCGGTCAGAGGAAAACCACATTTGATTGCAAGTCAGATCCACGAAGTGCGCGGTGCAGCTCCAATCAGTGCAATTCACAGCTAACGGTTAACATCTCCCTAATCTAATTAGCTTTAATCAAAAAGGCTATTCAATTGCAATCTTAACTGGGCATTTAAAGACATTCCCCGAGGTCTTCACACCCTTCCTTGTCCTTACCCTTGTATTTGCCTTTTAGCTTTAAGGGAGAAAAGAGTTTAAATGGCCGTCTTCTGTGCAGAGCTCCCGCTAAAGAGGTTTTCTCTGGATTTGCCGGGAGGCTCCGTGCAAAAAAAAAAAAAAAAAAAAGAAGAATCGCACACTACGGTAACCGGGGAGGGGGAGGGTAGAAATGGAAGGTTTCTCCCCATTTCTCTCTTGCTTTGGGTGCAGTAGTACGTGTTTCTCACATGTTCCCTCTAACTACCAGCAAGAAAGTTCTTCAGCGCTCTTGCTGGATTTGGTTTAGTAATCAGCCCCCGTATGAGTCACAGGGAACACGCAATCCCGCTGCCGCGTGAGTGACAGCTAGCCGGCGCTCTGGCTTCTCGTTGTCCCTTTAAAATCTGAAACCAAGGGTAATGATTTATCAAACTCTTATTATCAAGAAAATGTCAAACGAAGGGCACCTTGCTATGCACTGACGCAAACCTAGTCTTTCCCAAGGAAGTATAGAAAGCTTTGCTCTGGACTGGGCAAAATCCAGTCCGTCAATTGCCTGTACTGCTGGTTTTACCTCTACCCGGTCGATCTGTGGCTATTGAAGACGTGGTAAGTGTTTTATTTCTCTTTTTTGACACTGCAAAGGGCTGGAGGGAAGGAAGCGGTGCCGGAGGGGGAGCTGTCCGCGGTGCTGGGGGAGCTGTCCGCCGTGCTGCAGGAGCTGTCCGCGGTGCTGTCCGCGGAGCCAGCGCGGGAAGCCTTCCGCGGACTGGGGGTAGGGGCTGCTGCTGGGGAAGGGGGCGCAGGGAAAGCGAGGGTATCCCGAAGTGCAGACGGATAGGGAGCGAGTCCCGAGTCCCTGACGCTGGGATGGTGGGATTAAGGCGAAGAGGAAAAACTTGTTACGGAAACGGTGGCGAGTAGTTCTGCGATAGCTTCTTCTAAAAAGGTGTATTTGTGAAGCTAATATTACACTGATGCAGAAGGTAGGGTTTGCCTGTGGGTTGTTTAAGGTATGAAAAGAAGATGCATTTAAAAATATAATTTAAAACTAGAGGGAAAGGCAAGGTGTGTGTGTGTGGGGTGGGATTGTCAGTAATCTGTTTAATGAATAGGGGAATGCATAAAAAAAGGCTTTAGAGGTGTGCGAGTCGAAAATATAAGAAAAATAATAGGGAAAGCTAGCTGTTAATGTCATTAATTCCACTGTGGTTGTGTGGTTATTTTTGCGCTTCACTGTTTTGCTGTAGGATTTTGAAGGGTGGCAGCCAGCTCAGAAATGCTCGTCAGCACTACTTCGCTTGTTTTTTAACGTCTCCGGCTTCCTACAGGGCAGCTTGTCTATTGCCTACATATATATAAAAAAAAAAAGTCGATGTGCATTGTTGAATGACAGAAAGGAAATGGGGCGTAAAATTAAAGAATCTTTCTACACTGGTGATAGGGAAGGGAGCATCCTACAGTCGTGATGTGAAATCTAACGAGGTCTGGCGGCGCAGTGCTGTAAAAACGGTTATTTAAACTCGAATTACGGCTTTGCAGACGCTGGTGCGTTTTCTTGTTTGTTTATTTTGAGTTTTTTGTGTACCTTACTGTTTTCTACCCCAGAATATTAACGTTGAATGAGAGGGCAAGCAGGCGAGCCGCGGCACCTCGAAATTCTGCGACACTTTTGTATCCAGATTTTCTGGCGCACGCGTTTTGTGCACGAGGAAAAAAAATTCGTAGAACCGCTGCAGTCCCAACACTTTTTTTTTTTTTTTTCTTTTGTAAAATATGTGACGTTGTCATTTTAGGATTACGCCAGTCAAAGGGATATGAGCAAGCAGGTTGTGAACAGTCCCGAAGCCGTTGCTCCTGGACCCAATGAAGGTGCGGGAGTTGTAAGAATCAGCCCCGCAAACGAGCCGCAGGATGCCCCATCGCAAGCCCCTGCCGCGATGTCCAGGCTTCCCCGATCGCTCTCTAACGGCAACAAAACGCTTTCCTCCGAAGAAGCTAAACCAAATGATTTTGAGAGGACCAAAGTCGGGATCTGCAAGCTCAGCAGCACCCCGGTGCAAGCCAACTCCACTCTCCGGAGGGAATCTGTGGAAACCTTTCCGTGCAAGCACACCCCTGGGGCGGGGACCGCCGGGCAAGCTCCTATCCCTCACTGCAAAATTCCCGCTTTGCAAAGCACAGCCGGGGATGCTAATCTAACCCTTGGTAGGAGCACACTGGAGCAAAACAACGCCAAAGGCGCCTGGGTGACCTTGAGCCAGAGCACCGTGGTCCTGGGCACAGATGGCAACACTTCTGTTCTTCCTGGCAGAGTGGAGGGGGTAAGTTGGCTCCTTACAGGGCTTCTCCTCCCCCCCCCCCCTTCAGGTCGTGGGAGTGAGAGGTCTTTGCCACTCAGCACCGATTTGGGGCTGAAGCTCTAAAATCAGGTCCAAATCAGTCAGGGAGGGAGGATGGAGGAAGGGGAGAGAAGGTCTTAGGTAAAATGCTGTACTGCTGCCGGGTGCTAATAATGTCATATCGCTATAAACGACAATCAATAATTCCCGGCTAATTTCAATGCGTTCACTGAGCCGTGCCCGCCAGTAAAACCCGGTTTCGGCTTGGAGCCTGGAACCAAAATTAAAGCGAAATCAATCAACGCAACCCCACAAGGTGTCAAACCCTCCCAGCCCCTGGCCCTGCGTCCCGGCAGGGGTTTGCCGCTGGCGGGGTGCGAGGCCGGGAAGGCGCCTCCCCCCCCCCTTTTCCCCGGCGCTCTCTCCCTGCCCTCCCGTGTGTCTGGATTTACCTTGGAAGGAGGAGGGGGGGGGCGGATTCATTCTGTAAAAGCGGGTTTTTAACTTCGTCTCTGTGTGCCAGGGAAAAGGGCTGGCGCCCTAGGGGCTTTGCTGGGTGCCGGAGGTCTGTCCTTACCCGTCCATGGGTACCGAGGGCTCCGCGCCCCAGAGAGGGCGATGGGGACCTCCCGTGCACCGGGGAATTAGGAGGAGGCGACCCCCCCGCACACACCCCGAGGCCCTGTGTAGATGCCAGCCTGGCCGGGAGATGCGCATTGCAGTGGCCGGAGTCTCCGGGAAAGGAGCCGTCGAGCCAAGCCCTGCGCATTTCGCCCCCGGAGGAGCCAGTTGGGGGGGGGGGGCGGTGCCCGGGCAGCGGGGGCTGACACCCCCTACCCCCCCCTCAGCACCCCCAGTTTCTGCCTCCCCTCCCTCGGGAGCAGCCTGAGAGAGGGCCAGGGTTTAAAAGCCCCTCTCCTGTTTTCTGGGGCAGAAGAGGGCCCGGGCAGTGGGGGGGGCTGCAGGGGGAGGTTCCCCCGGCCCCCTCCCATGTCCCCCGCCCCGTCCCGGCCGCTGCTCGCCGGGTCTCCCTGCGGTGAACGCGGCAGCCGCAGCACCGCGATGCTTGTCTGCAAAAGTGGCTGTTTTCCGATCTCTCTCTCTTTTTTTTTTCTTTTTTCTCCCCCGCTCCCTTCTTCCCCCCCTTTTAGGAAGACGATGTAGGGGATGAAAATAAAGCCCGAGGGAACTGGTCTAGCAAGCTGGATTTCATCCTCTCCATGGTGGGTTATGCAGTGGGGCTGGGCAATGTCTGGAGGTTCCCGTACCTGGCCTTTAAGAATGGGGGAGGTATGATGGCTTTTTCCTGTCTCTCTACCTGCCGTACCGTACGTGGCTGAGCCGGCCCCTGCCTTTTTGGTGGGGAGAAGCACGGGGGAAGCGGGGATCGGTGGTGCCCGTTTGCCTGGCAGAGCCGGGCAACAACCCCCGGGCTGAGCCCGGGGCCGGGGGCACCTCCAGACCATCAGCGACTCGGTGAGAACCCTGGCTGGGTTTTTCTGACGCTCAGCTCGGAAAATAGGAAAGCTCGGGCAAGATTTCGTTAAAAGGCGGCGCTTTCCTTGGGAAGAAAAAAAAAAAAACACCCTACCCAAAAAACCAAACAAAAAAACCCAAAAATAACCCCCAAAAACCCAAACCAAACAAAAAACACCTGGAGTTGCTGCTGGCCGGAGAGGGAGGAAAATAACGAGCTGGGTTGATCACTCCTGGGCACAGAGAGAGAGCTCCGGTCCCCCCCCCCTTCGCCTAATTTAAACGCCATCGGGGCTGAATCCGCAGACGGTGGGACCGGGGGAGCAGAGGGAGGAGAGGACAATAAAAAGGACTTTCGGGTCGGGAAAGTCCCACGAGGGGCGTTTGAACCCGAGTCGAGACGCCATGCTCTTTTGTGAAATTTGGGGAATTTCTTTTAAATCTCTCAACCATCTGCTTGGAAAAGAATCGTTTGAAATAGGGTGAAGGCTGCTCAGCAGAATAAAGGAGGGGGGGGGGGAAGTTGGAAGAGGTGTTGCGCCGTTAATAGTTTACAAGGGGAAGAAAAACTTTATTTGCGGAGGTTGTCCTACCAGAGGCTCTTATTTAAACTGAGAACCGGTGGGTGGTGCTGCCACAACCTGCCGCAGCTGTAAGCCTCTTCCCAGGACCATCAGCAGGGAATGTGGGTGCTGTGGGCACCGAAAACGGCTGTGTCGAGGCTAGGAGCTATTTTATGGGAGAGAACTAGCGATTTAAACCCGAAGTCAGTATTATTTAAAAAAAATAATAAATGGTAAGCTTTTTTTCTTTTTACACGTAAGAACTTTTAAGTATGAGGTGTTAAAATACTCATTTAACAATAATATTATTTCCAGCAAATGCTGGAGATGCAGAAAGCTGCTTCTCCCTGTCCGGACAGGGGGCATCGGGAGTCGATAAAAAAGAGAGGATTTTCTAATAGGTCTTGACTAAGTTGTCCCCAGTATCACGGGCAGAAACGGACCCGTTGCTGCCCCAGGAGAGCCCGTTCCCAGCCTGCAGCCGCCACGGGGGGTGGGGGCTTGTCCCGCCGAGGCTGCGCGGGATTCTCCGCACCGGGCCGCGGAGGGAAGCGAGGTCCCCCCGATGCGATGAATGAAGCAGAGCGGCCCCCCCAACACCCCCCCGCGCGATGATTCAGGTTGTTCTCTCTTTTCTCCCCCTCCTCCCCCCAAGGTGCGTTTCTCATCCCCTATTTGATGATGTTGGCTCTAGCTGGGATCCCCATTTTCTTCCTGGAAGTCTCCCTGGGGCAGTTTGCTAGTCAGGGACCCGTGTCTGTCTGGAAAGCCATCCCCGCCTTGCAAGGTGAGCCGAGCAGGAGCCGGCCCGGTTTTGGGG
>VFFE01007487.1:1179317-1195503 GCA_008921705.1 Burhinus oedicnemus
CTTTCCCTTTTTTCTTTTTTTCTTTCCCCCTTTTTTTTTTTCCTTTCCCCCTTTTCTCTTCCCCCCCTTTTCTCCTTTTTTTTTTTTAAATTTATTTTTGGGGTTGGTTTGTTTGTTTTGTTTCTGTAATCTGTTTTGGTTTTGTGTCTTGTATCTTCTCCCCAGGTCCTAATCTGCTAGTCTCAAGATGAGCCTTAGGCTTATTGTAGTCCCTGTCGGCTCTTCATTTTTGGAATCGGCAGTTTTAGGTTGAAAGGCAATCTGGGAAGCTGTCAACAGCCCTGAGCAGTGGTGTGAAACCCTGCCAGTTGGCAGCCTCTGCTGAAGAGCAACCCCTGTGTAGAATGGGCTGAAGTTTGCCGTTGTGAGACATGCATGAGTTTAACCTGTGATTTCCATATGGGCGATTCTTGTCTCTCCTAAACGTTATTATTTTTTTCCGATTACTCTTAGTGTGGTTTTACCTGTACAAAGTTATTTCAAGTTGTGAAATTCAAACTCACTTTTATTTGACATCACTGAAAGTTACTTTTGCAGGGAAAAAGACATTGTCCTGGTGACATAGTATAGTTTTTCATTAAACAGTGCGCCAGATAAATGTTTGCAGGTGGAAAAAACAAAAGCAAGTGGTATTAGTGCAACGCTTGACTGCTATTTTATTGTCTTGAAAGCCAATCTTTTTTCTGCTGAAGCAAACCTTTACTGAGTCCTGCAACGACAGAGGTGCTGATTCAGGACAGCCAACGGCATGCGCAGGGACTGTCCCAAGGGTGTACTTCCAATCTTTCCTGAACCGAGGCTTTAAAGCACACGCTCCTTGGGATTTGAACTCCCATGTCCTGTAACTTCTAAGAACGGTATACAAAAAAATTATCTTCAAAAAGAAATGTGGATCAGGATTTTAAAAAGGAATTTCAAAAAACATTTCCTACTACTGTTCAAAAGCAATTTAATATAATTATCCTAAAATATGGATGAATAAGTAACAGCGTTGCGTAGTCAGTAACTCTCACCCAGCAAACCTTTGGGTCCTATTTTTGAAAATGTGTGTCCTGGTCTTTGATTTTTTTTTTTTTTTGTTGTTGATGATTGAATACATTCAGAATATCAGGGCAAAAAATAAGAGAAGCATCACGCTATCTTTCTGCATTAATTTAGCAATACTTTGTGGCATTTGGAAAATGTTAATGAAAATTTTGAATTAAATACATGGTAATGAAATATAAAAATCTTACAGGTCTAATACTAAATACAAGCTTTACAGATGTTAGAGAGGGCTATGGGAAACCAAAGTAGAAGTAGTTAGAAAAGCTTGGTTACTTCTAATCTTTTTAATTTTACAACACATCTTGAATACTGAAATGAAGCGTGACTATTTCCTCTTTCAATTTTTATATTCATTACATTCTAGTAGTGCAGACAAAATTGTAGTTTTCAGTTACATATTCATTTTAAACCTCATTAAATAATCTATAATTGTGGTAAACTTACATGAATTCACTTCATAATGCATACCTAAAATATTTTACTTAAAAATTATCTGGGTTTTGAAAGATGATTAACACATGATGATTCCAAACAGAACAGTGTCATTTTTTTCTGTAGGCCTCAAGAATTAACCTAATCGTTCCTCTTAAGATATGCCCTGTTAGAGATTCCAGAAGTTTGCCGGCTCAGTGAGGTTCTTGACAGCTTTTCAGGTTGTATTTCGTTCTGTTCCTGACAAACAAATAGTAGTAGGAATAAGCAATTCTAGCCAACTTAAAAAAAAAACCCCACAACAAACAAACCAAGCACATTTAAGGTGACTTGTTTGTTCCTAAGTTATAGTAGTTTAAGGGGAAGTCTTCTGGATACACATATTGTGAAGAAAAAATACAAATTCTATCAAGAATGTAGTAGGTATGGCTGGGGATCATGAGGGCTGGTTTCCTGTCAAGTCGCATGTGCTTAACCAGTGTAGTATGATATTCAGGTATGGATTTCACAGAATCACAGGGGTTGGAAGGGACCTCTGGAGATCATCTAGTCCACCCCCATTGTCAAAGCAGGTTCACCTAGAGCAGGTTGCACAGGACGGCGTCCAGGTGAGTTTTGAATATCTCCAGAGAAGGAGACTCCACAACCTCTTCAGATTCCCTTAACAGCAATGGCAAATTGTACCAGGGAATCCTCTATGGACATGCAGGTGTGTAAGTGAGTGCCGTGAGGTGCAGCAAGCTTAACCCTGACATTCTGTGTGTAAATACAAGAAAGATACAAGACCAAAATCATCTTACCTGGATGGTAACGTGGTTAGTCCACGTGTAATATAGTGAGCAGATATCCACATCAGGCAAAGGGTAAACCACTGCGTTACAAATCATGTCATCATTGCTACCCTCTTCAGAGAGGCCAAGAGCAGAAGGTGCTTATCCTCCTGCGTGGCCTGTGGCTTCCTATATGCTGTGTGGCTGATGGAAAATTGCACAGCTGATTCCTGGTGTTGTTGTGAAGACTTCTGCCATCTCTGATCAGCATCAGACGTACCTGATAAGTGTAAAAATATACCTTCATCAGCATTCCCACAGCATGTGTGTGCTCATGAGAGAGACCCCTGAAATGTGTACAAAACCTTCCCTTGCATGTATTGCAACAAGGTGACATGGCTTCTTGGTTTTTTTTTTTCTTTTCAGGGACACATTGATAGTCACATGTACCAACAGTGCCACAAGTATATTTGCAGGCTTTGTCATCTTCTCAGTTATTGGCTTCATGGCAAATGAGCTCAAAGTGAATATTGAAGCTGTGGCAGACCAAGGTAGGGTACGCTGCTGTTTCGTTACTTAGACAGGCACCCGGTGGCATCTTTAGCTCTATTTTTAATGATTACACTGACATCGGACGTGGGAATAATGGCTTCAAACTGGAGTGGATTAGTAAACTACTTGTAGGGATTTCTTT
Source organism: Burhinus oedicnemus (assembly GCA_008921705.1). Classification (NCBI taxonomy): domain Eukaryota; kingdom Metazoa; phylum Chordata; class Aves; order Charadriiformes; family Burhinidae; genus Burhinus; species Burhinus oedicnemus. The sequence continues at coordinate 1,182,261 of VFFE01007487.1, forward strand.
ATGGGAGGAAGTACACTGGGAAGTCAAGATATTAGTTGAAGCCTCCTTCTCACTCGTTTGGTAAGAGAAAGAAACAAGCTGAGACTCATTTCAAATCTTTACGTAAATGACTGATGAGGGGTAGGGGGAGATGTCTCCTTCATGTAGTCTAAGCCATCACTGGCCTTCTCATTTGTCTCTGCTGCTACCTTGTCAGGTCCTCCAAGGTAAAAGTTGTCCCTGATGGTTGGGAATCTTGGATGGGAGGATGGTGGGCTTTGCGATGTCGGGGGTGGGAGAAATGTGGTGTGAGAGGTGGATTGAGCTTCTGAACTGTGAGGAGCAAGGAGCTGCCTCCATGGGGAAGGAAAAGATTTCTGAAGAACAGATTAGATGATCTTGGTTAGTGAAGTGAGATGGTTACAAATGAGGATCTGAAAAGTCTTAATTGGTAGAGCTGAATGTGCGTGGGAAGAGTGCGACTGATGGAGGAACTGGTGCTGTCGTGTGTGACTTGGTGTGAAGTAGCAGGAGATCGGAAGGGAGGAGCTTTTGGGGTCAGATTCAGAGAAGTTTAAAGGGTTGTAAAAATCTAATGGGATTATAAGAGGGATAATTGTTGCCTTAGTCTAGTTCTACATTTCCCGTGAAATGTGCAGCACTTTGCCTCTAAGCCAACCAACCCCCCAGATCTTTAAGATCATTTTGAACTGTGTTAAACAGACAAATTTTTAGTGACTTTGTAATAACTTGTATGTGTATTTACAGTTCCCCTACCATAGTTGTTTCTGTGAGCACATGAGGGTGCTAAGTGTATTGTATTAGCTTTCAGCACAGATACAGTCATTTCCAAGCGCTGAAGGGAAGTGATTAATATCTTCTCCATGAGCCATGGGGATGGTTCCCAATGCTATCCCCTTTGACCCAGGATAGCACAGAGCGAGGGGAGTCTCTGAACAGGACTGAAGAGTTCAAAAAAATGAATGTTGCATGCTCATGGCTTCCGTACGCGACGTGTCTCACTGTCTGCGTTAATGCAAAGACACTAAACATTTTTCTGTCAGGTTTGTTGAGTGGATAAATTCAATGCTACAAGGTGCTAGATGTAGCCTGAGGTACCTGACTGACTGAGCACCATGATTCAGAAATTGTAGTAGTGAGTTGACAATAGGTGATAGAAATCAAGACAACTTTCCATAGTTGCTGTATTGTAATATTCATAGGTCATTCTGGGCAAATTAGGTATTAAGATTATTCTGCATTTAACAATGTTGCGGGAGCTAAATGCAAAACAGACAACATGACCTGGGGATGCAAAAATCCTGTAGTTGTAGGAACAAGAGGCAGCGAAGCAGGTGAAGCATTCTTTATTTTTTCTTGAAAAAACCTTTTCTCAGAATGTTGTTTCTAATTGTGCATTAGAATCCAGCTACTACAGGTGAAAGGCGGAGAACAACAGAGGAGGGAACAAGGTGTTGCTGCTGGTTAAGAAAAATAAATGGGCTTTTAGTTTCCTTTTGCTTATTTCTTCTCTGTAAACTGAAACATGGATAATTCCACAGACTTGGCAGTACTTCTGACCTCAGAGATGCAAATAAAGGTGACAGGTCACATGCAATTTCTGCAGCTTCTTCAATTGGTACATGGCAGCCCAGATGTTGAAGTGAGGGGAAGCTTGTGAGCCGCAGTTCAGCCACAGGGAGTTAGTCTGGGGCTTGCACCAGTTGACCTGTGGTGGGATGGGCTGCTAAGCGGGCTGTGGATTCAGCGAGAGGGTCTGAGAGGACAATTTCATAGGATGGTCAGCTGGCAAACTGTTTCTTGATAGCAAGTAGAATCATAGACTGGTTTGGGTTGGAAGGGACCTTTAAAGGCCATCTAGTCCAACCCCCCTGCAATGAGCAGGGACATCTTCAACTAGATCAGGTTGTTCAGAGCCCCGTCCAACCTGACCTTGAACGTTTCCAGGGATGGGGCATCTACCACCTCTCTGGGCAACCCGGGCCAGTGTCTCACCACCCTCATTGCAAAAAATTTCTTCCTTCTACCTAGTCTGAATCTCCCCTTTTTTAGTTTAAAACCATTACCCCTTGTCCTATCACAGCAGGCCCTGCTAAAATGTGCCCTCATCTTTCTTATAAACCCCCTTTAGGTACTGGAAGGCTGCTATAAGGTTGCCCAGGAATCTTCTCTTCTTCCAGCTGAACAACCTCAACTCTCTCAGCCTGTCCTCATAGCAGAGGTGCTCCATCCCCCTGATCATCTTTGTGGCCCTCCTCTGGACCCACTCCAACAGGTCCATGTCTTAGTCCCTGTCACATAGCAGGGGATACTGCACTTGCAAGCTAATGTAGTGTCAATTCAGCCTTCAGTGTCTCGTCTCTTCTTTTTGGTCTGCCAGTCAGCTAAGTGGGAACAGAAAAGTTTCATTGTCATCCCTATTTTCTGGCTGGGTCAGACCTTTATGTTTGAAAAACTCTGTGTGAGGCCAGGTGTTTTAGGAGTAATGTTTCCATTAAGCTTTCTATTTTACCTCCATCCTGAAACAAATGACAAGTGAAAAACCTCAACCCCAAAATCTAAACCACACCGCAGTTACAAAAACTCTTTCAAGGAGTTAGGTTCAAATCCTACTCAAAAAGCCGTGCTTGAGTGAAGCTGCAGTGGAAGCTCCGAAGGGATGGACGGAGAGGGGATGAAGAGGCATAGCTGTTGGCGACGGTGGAGGAAACGCTCGGTTCAGCTGGTTCATCTCCCTGGAGATGGCATAATATTTAGCACAAGGGATCGCAACCCCTTTTTTGTCGAGTGCTTGTTGGCGGTCTTTGAGTGAGCGAGTAGTCACAGGCTGGAGCTCTCTGTGCCCAGCTGTTTCAGCAGCTGTTCAAGGGGATGTGAAAAAGAAACCTGTCACGAGACAATCCTATGGTAGGGCTGTCAGTGCATTTGTAGGAGCCCATTTAAAAATATTTCGCGAGGATGAGGCTTCACTGCTCTCCGCGATAGGGGAAACAAAATTTAGTCGCATAGGAGAAGACAACTGTAGAGTAGGAAGAGAGTAAAGAGGAGGGATAATTACAGACTGAGTTAGCACATGGAACTAACAGAATTAAAAAGCAGACTCAGCAAGTGGGGGAAAGAGGCAGCCCTTGTGCCTGCCTACATTTGCTTATTCTAAAGTTGTATCGCTTTTTGCAGTGCAGGAGACAACAGCAAGAACGATGATGATCTCCCTTCAGGTTTTTAAAACCTTGCATGAAATTGGTAGTGGAAATGGGAAGGGATTTTTTTTCGTTTTTCCACCCAAAATATTAATCTGAAATACATAGTATTTTTTTCATTTAGAATCTTCCTTTCAGGAAAAACTCATGTACCTGATGAGCAAATAAAACACTCTTAATGGAAGGAAAGACAGGACAATCTATTTTCATTCTGCTCTCTCAATTTGATTAAGAACATACTGCAGTTGAAAAATTTTAGTAAAATGGAAGTTCAAGGTCATTTGACTTTTTTTGTTTCAACACGTATGAAACCTTTGGAATTTTCCTGGCTTTAATAACCCTTTAGAAAGAGTTCATATCCCCCTAAATCTCCGAAGGTGGAGAGGATGGGAGCCGGCCTCCCTGTGACTGTTTACCTGTGCCTGGATGCTGCCTGGCACGCTGCCTTAGAGAGTTATGAGGGGCCGAGATGGAGAGATGTGCACTTTCATATTCTATAATTAAACTTTTCCTAAAAATTTGTTTAATAGGAACTCATTATTCCGACACTTAATTAAAACTTCTACATGGAGGAAGCTAGTGCAAACAGAGCCTTTATCTCTAATAGTCAAGAAGAAATCTTTAATCAAGAGACGAAAGCATGTGTTCATGAATACATAGTAGTTCTACTTGCTCCTTCCTATTCCAAAAAGCCATTTTTCTGCAGCACATTTTAAAGGCAGCAACACTTACTGAGTCATGTACAGTGTTTTGGGTTTTTTTCACTCTGTTGTTAACTTTTGTATTTGTCTTTTATTCAGAAAGAACTCCAAAAACTTCACAAATTGCCCGTGGAGAGTATTTCACATGCTGCTAAAACTGTGTTTTTCTCAATACTTGCGACAGCAACAGTTCTCTCTTGAAGAGGAACAGCATGGGCAGCCGTAGGAAACGGGATGCAATAACCTAGATGAGAAATGGCCAGGAGGGAGTGAATCTGGAGCCCCTTCTCATGGCACGGGTCATGGCATCAGCACAATTTGGCTCTCGCTTGTAACTGTCCGGCAGGAAACATCCTTCCGAGTGTTTGAAGTGGGCGCTCCTTTAGCTGGGATAAGTAGAGAAGAAGTGCCATCTACTGTAATGCTACAGCCACATTCCTGCAGCCTTTTCTCCCAGGCAAATCTAGACATACTTGTAGAAATAATTTTTCTTTACAGTCAATGAAGATTATAGCCCAAGATACCAAACCAACAGAGAAAGGAAAATTCCTGGTTAAGGGTCTAAAAGACCCTCTTCTCCTTATTTTTTCTGCTGTGCATTATTTCAGAATTTCGTGGCTTTTTTCAGATCCACGGTAGTTATTACCTTGTGTCTGATAGCAGCTTCGTGCCTCTGTTATCTTCTGTCCTTCTCATTTGACTGTGTGCTGATGAGCTAAAGACGACTATTTACTTTTCCGATCATCCTTGCGGTAGTGAGGTGGGGGTGACTGATTGCTATGTTGATCTAAGGCTGGGTTGCTCAGTGGCAGGGACAGTAGCAGGAATTTGATCACAGAGCGGGAAAGAAACATAGCTGCGGCACAGGATTTTTGTTTATTTTTCATATTTGGATCGGTGTATTAGTATACTAGTTAAATATGTATTCTGCAGCTTGGAAAGTAGGAGTGTATGAGTGTTTTGAAACTTACAGCCAAAATAGAAATTAATCGCGTGAGGCTAAATTCTGCAGCGGTTAAATCTTTCTGTAAATAGGAGAGACTGAACGGGATCTTTTTTACTTTTATTAAGGAAAGTAATATTTTATTAGACTTTGAAACATGACTCGGCACCTCTCCCTCTTTTCCATTCAGTCAACAATGTTAACGCGATGCAGAATTTCACAGCCTTCATTTTTCTTGTTTCTAGGTCCTGGAATTGCTTTTGTGGTTTACCCAGAAGCCTTAACTAGGCTTCCCCTCTCTCCGTTCTGGGCTATAATATTCTTTTTGATGCTTCTGACACTTGGATTGGACACTATGGTAAACTGCTTTTGTTTCCCATTCTTTGCCTCTTGCTTTTCCTATTTATTTGTTTGGAGGACCATGAAATAAATCGCTATTTTCCATGTCGTCAGTCAGTGGCTTTCCAAAAAGAGCCATCGATGCTGAAATAATTTGGATGAAGCTTTGGCATTTGGGTCTGAGCATTTAACACCCAGGATTCAAAATACTCTCTTGAATTCCATTATATCCAGCTGGACCACTTTGCGTACATTGTGTGCGCTGAAATGAATCCTTTTATTTTGTCTTTCAGTTTGCCACTATCGAGACTATAGTGACCTCCGTTTCGGATGAGTTCCCCAAATACTTACGCACGCACAAGGCACTGTTCACTCTTGGGTGCTGCATCTCCTTTTTCATCATGGGATTTCCTATGATCACTCAGGTAATAATATTGTCCTTGAGCATCACTGTCTGTCCCCAATCCCCCTCTGGTGGCCGTTCTCCTCCTGTGCAAGTTGCAAAAGATTAAGCTGAATTCTGCCGCATGCGCAAAGACACCAGGTGAGTCTGAAAGCCTTTATTTATTTCTTTATTTCCTTGTTTCTTTCTTCCTTTATTTTTAATGGATGCTCTGGCTGAGATATAGCGAAAGGACTTTGCTCTTCAAATCTTTCTGAGAATCAGACTTTTAAAATTTATCCCTAGCCAAACATCTCCAATGCAATCCACAGAAGTTAGGTACTCGTTTAGGAAAAAAAATAAATTTGTATGTCTTATAAACATGCACACCGGTTTTGGGTGCCTTCCCTCCCAGATTAGATATATACCGATAGTCTTGGCAAACTGTGCAGTTAATAATGAAATTCTCATCTACTGTTGACGGTCTTCAGTGTCTGTTGTCCACCAATTGCTCCAGCATTATAAACTCTCAGCAATCTCAAATGGAGGCACACAAAATCTATTTTACTATTTTATTCATCCTTTTTCCCCCTTTTTCTTTCTTTCCCCTCACCTCATCACCTGTCAGCCCGACTTTGCTGTTCCAAAGCCTGGGATGGATTCAGTCCTTCCTTCACTTGAATTACGCTGTTTAACCTCTGCCCTGAAGATAGGGTATTATATGTTTTCCAAAGAGGTGAACTGGGCTCACTATCACAGTATTCCTGGCTTCAATGGTGATTTTGCTTTTGCCGTAGTATTAAGCGGTTAGAGACACCGCTGGTGGAAGGTCTCATTGCAGTTCAGTCCTTAATACGAAAGGCCTGAAACCGGTGTCTTGCCAAGGTGTGGTAGCTACCAGACTCAGGTGTACCTTCTAGTTTTTTTTCTTGTTGGATTTGATATTCCTTCAGCCACAAGGAAGAAACTACCGTGTGGCATGAGCCTGTCACTGGTCACTGTGTGGATGCTTACTTGGGATGGAGAGTCCTGGGTCCTGCTCCTGTCCATTTTGCCTGCCTTGGCACCAGTTAGAGTTGTGGCACCTATGAAGAGAGACACCAGCTATATGGCACAAGTAATGGCTCTTTTATCCTTTTTTCTTTAGGGTGGAATGTATATGTTACAGCTTGTGGACACTTACGCAGCTTCTTATTCGCTTGTCATCATTGCCATCTTCGAGCTTGTTGGAGTTTCCTATATATATGGTAAGAAAAAACACCGTTCTTGGACAGTCTATGTCCAAGTAACATTTTAGTGTACAGTAAAATAGCTAGTAACATGAAATTCTTAAGGAAAGGAGTAACATTCTATTTTAATTTTTTTTTTAAGAGAAAGCCTCAGAATTTCCTTATATTGAACAGAAGCATAATGGGACTTCATTACTATGGGATTCCTTCAAATACATGTTTTCAAAAGACTTTCATATAGTCTGATGTCCTTTCCCACCGGTAGCTTAGAGCCAGCGCTTAGAGATGAGTATAAGAATAGACCAAACATTTAGTGACACTTCTCCAGGGGCTTTTTCACACTCCAACTGTTTTAGGCTCAGACGCTTCCTGAGCCAGAGGTGGTATCTTTGCATTTAACAACTTTTGAAGGATTTATTTTCCATGTACACATCCAGCCTTCCTTTTAGCCCCTCTGTCCATAACACAGAATCAAGACTATACAGCTACTCAGTGATTAATTATGCACAGTGGCAACATCAGTTATATTGATCCATGTTGACGTACATTAAATTATGATCCTCAGCAAATATAAAACAGTGCAATTACCTTGATGCTCCTGTAGCTACGTCAGTTGCCACCTGCTGGTGATTTGCTCCCAAACTTGTCCAGTGCTTTTAAGAGATTGATTCTTGGAAACGTGTGATCTCAGGTGGTTGCAGTAGGAAATGTGAAGGTCTCCCAGAGTGACAGATGGCTCATTTATGTCTGGAATGTGGTGGTGCCACTTAAGACTTGTCTTCAAAAGCAAAGGAAGAAAAGAAAATCTCGGTGTTAAAGGTGACAGAGATAAAGCTGTTTCTGCTGTTGCTGTAGACAGGAATGAATTATATATTTTTTATCGGCTAGACATAAACAATCACAGACATTCGTTTGAAGGTACATATATAGCAGTATGATCTTAGGCCCTAGTCCTGTGCACTGGATACTTAGACCTACATACATTGTGGGGTCTGCTCTCTAATATAAATGCATTAAAAAAATTGTGCCTAATTCAAAATGTAGGATTTGTTCCTCTTGCTTGAGAAATGAATGTTATAGAAAGGAGAGGGAACCAGCCCTTCCTTGTTTTCTCTAATTTCATGGAAATACAGAAGTGTATTTTATCTCCACTGACATTCAGTCCAGTGAGCAGGCCTGAGAGGTTGCAAGCTAAGTCAGATAGGACCTAGTGAGGAAATGTTACAGAATACAATGGAAAAAGTCAAAACACGGAGAGAAAAGTTGAAAACCCATCATGTTTTGGTCGATCAAAATGCTTATTGTTTTTTATGTCCGTGAAATGTCAGTATTTTAATTAGAGTAGGTTTAGAAGTGTAATTTCTGTGAATGAAGTGAAATTGGTAACTGTTATCAGCTTTACGCTCAACCAGTCTTCTCAAAGGACCCGAGCGTAATCCCTTGAGATATCTCCTGAAGTGAAGTCTAGAGATGGATTTTGAGGGTTATTTAGCAGAACTCCTGCTCTGAAAAATCAATGCTGGCAAGTTTTGCCATTGCTCTGTGCTTCAGTTTCCATGAAGACATGCCAGGTCTGTCCATTCCCTCCCCTCAGTTACTGCCAGGTTTAGCATTTACCTGCTCCTGTGGAAACACCGCCGGGTACACGTCATCTGAGACGTTAGCGTCTGGTTATCGTACTGACCAATTTCACGGCTTTCCTAAAATCAATACAGTTCCATAAGCGATGGTGGGTCGGAATGCTCAAGAAGAGTGTAAGGGTTTGTTGGAGTGGGTTTTTTTTTTTTTTTTTCCCCCCTTCTACCTCCTCATCTGTTTGCTGAGAGTGTGCCTGAACAACGTTGTGCACCAGAGGTTGTCACTCTTCCTGGCCAGCGGTATCTACAGCATCACCTGGTGTGTGCCAAAAAGGATTGCCCCCTTTAGAGCCATTGCCATCAGCGTGCAAGATAAAAATTCCTTGCTTAGAATATTTTTAAATAACCCCCCAACTACTTAAAGCTGTAGAATTTCTCTGTTCTGTATGTTTTTAAATATGGATGAAGGTAAATGTGGAGCAAACACAGGCTCTGTTCCTCCTCTGAACGCTGTGTGGCAGAAGCACTACAAACCTGCCCGTGTGGAACAACATTTTATTGGGCTTGTAGGCAAAATTGCTCTGGCTAGTGCCTGCTTTGCCAGCAAATTCAGTATCCTTTAAAATCCTAACTTCTATGAAAAACATAAAATAATACAGAAATAATTATAGCAGTGCAAAGGAAGGACTTCAATAGAGTTTTTTTGTTTGTTTTTTTTTTTTACTTACATATTACTTTAATGTAATCAGACCTGGAAAAGATCTGACAAACTACAAATCATTCTTTCCGCGCTTTCTGTACCAACTAAGTGTTGATCAACAGGTGTTAGCAAAGCCTTTCAGTGAAATGATTTCAAAGATTATTCCCCGGAATTAACCTTTTGCTAGGCTAAAGAGCTTGCAGTCTTTTACACGAGAAAGGGAAGGTGTACTTTACAATCATTATCTGCTTGACTAATGTATCATAGCTACTTCTGCTGCATTAAAGCTACTTTTCTAAGGCCTGTTCATGGGAATACAGCTTGTATATTTGTGATTTGCATGTTGTAAATACAAGGGAAGCTGCTGCTCTTGTTATATTCCTTCAAGCAGTGCTTAAAATTGGCATAATATATTTTCAAGCTCTGACAATTGCTGTTTTACACTCCACTGACACCTTTCTCCGTACGCTTGTACTCTTCATAGCGAGCAGGCTGGCACAATAGTGGCAGGTGCTTTTATGATGAAATAAATCTGTCTTTAGTTGCTGTTACATGTTCTGCTTGCTGAGCTCATTGAGATTTTTAAATTAAAAAGAGGCACACTCGGTTATTTCCTTGCAGTCATTTATTTTTCGGTAGAGTCAGCGCTACATAATGCAGTCCAATGCTGGTTTTTATTTCACATGCTGGTATAGATGTTTATTCTCCAGATGTTTAGATTATGATGCATGATTGGTAAAGAATAGCTTAGAGCTGCGGGTATTAATTTAATCATCAGCATAATTCCCACCGTTGGACTTTTAAAGTATGAAGGTAAATACAAAGATCCTTGTACTTGAGCGAAACACTGTTGGAAGCTGGAACTAACTTTACTCGTGCTCCTTCTGGATCTGTTTTTTTGACAGTCTGCTGTTGGGAAGGTTCGGTGTCAGAGCGAGGGGTAACTGCTGCAGTGTATTTGCAGAAAGTGTTAGTAGTTTTGAACATTTTACCTGTAGCAGAGTATCGAAGTAGCTGTCTGTCTCGGTTTGCATTCTCCTTTTTAATGGATTTTCTATCTGCAGCATTTATGAATACATCATCCTACTTTAGAGAGTGGAAACTGAGATATGGAATATCCTGCATTGTTTATTTCCCACAGTTATTCAGCAGGCCTGACTGATCTGAGAGGGAGACCAGATATACTGAGATTTAATTGGCTTTCTGTTAACTCAAGCACCCTTTGCGTTTTTCTGTGGAACTTGACCAACGTATTTTCAGTCTTTCACCAGGAAAGAGATGAGTACTGTGTAATCCCTCTGTCTGTTTACATGCATTTGACTCCTGAACTGCTAATATTTAAAAGTGCCTGAAGCCGTGAATATCTACCTACGATTCCAAGAAGGAACTAAATTTTTTTAATTGGAATTTCAAACAAATCTGTGCAGATTTGCATGAAGCTTGCATGAATTTTGGAGGCAGAAGCCCCCAGTAGCTACCTAGTTAGGTATACCTCCTTTGCATCAGCGAGTGTGGCTGAAGTGGAGACACTTGGACAAGCTTTAAACTTTGTGGAAAGACCTTCCAGCCCATACCTTGTGCTGCCGCAATTAGTTTAAAACTAGTTTTGTTCCCAACCACAGCGCCTTTGCAGGGATGCCCGCTGTGTGAGCATCTCCCAAGTGGCTCGCTGCAGGTGGTGCACTGAGCTGTAATAAGCAGGTAAAATAAAACACAGAACATCCTTCGGTTGCAGCTAAGGTCCCCTTTCGGGTCCATAACACAGAGACCCTGGGGGCTACGGTCGGTCTGGGCATACAAAGCTCTATTAGAAAATGGAGAAGCACGTGCTGAGTCTGATGGATGGTGAAGTACGGTGATTCCACGGGTTGTAAAAATTACATGTATTTGACAGAGAAGAGAAGAGGCTTTCTGAAGAAGAGCATTTGTTGTGGAAAAGAGAAAAAGAGGGAGCGATATGACAGTAACAGAAAAAAATGCGACGTCTGGGTCCCCTTGGGTTAGCTTTCTAAGCTTACATCTGCTGCAGATTGTAGCTGTGTCGTCCCCCTCGCCACACGGTTCTTTGCAATGTCATCTTCTTGTTCAATGTCTGGATTTTTCTCCTCTATTTCTTACCGCAGCACAGTTTTTTAGCTTTACTCTGACGTGCTGGCTGCCTGAACCGGCTCACTCCATGCTTGCCCTCTGGGCCGGGCCGTTAGGGTGCCCCGGCACCACCGAGCCCTGCTGCTTTCCTGCTGGTGCATCAGAAGACACCGAATATTGAGCCCTTGCTGGTTTTACCTTCTTAATTCTGGGAACGGCCTGGTGGATAGATTTAGTTCTCCTTGATATCAACAGAAAGGCTTCAAAATAAGGTGGATCAAGCCCCGGGATTATCCCTTCTTATATTCAGCAGCTGCAGTGGCTGGCTATGAGGGCAATAAGAACATAAAGTAGTTTATTACTTTTGTTCCAAGCATTTCCTCCCTTACGCGATGACTTCTGTCCAATCTTTGAGCCCCATCCCTGTCCCTACATCATAAAAGTTAGACTAGAATAATGTTTCGTAGAAGTTAAATGACAGAGATGATTGCCTGCTTTATTACATCAAATAAATGCCAAATTGGCCCAAATTGGAAATGTTTGTGTGATGGAGGAGCTCAGCCCTGGACCTCAGACTTCCCTCTTCTTATCAGCATTAGAAAAGCTGGACCAAATTTCAATTTTGTTTTTATTCTTTTTGGATAAATTACTTAAGAGCTCTGCGGAGTAGGGGCCGTTCACCTAACCAGCTCTGCAGAACAAGGCAGAAAAGCAGGCGGGTTTTTATCGGACGGGCACCAGCCGCCGCTGGGCCAGCACACCTCGCCAGCCGCATGGCATGGCCCGCGAGACAGCCGCCGACACGGCTCAAATCCCCTTCTCCAACCTCGCGCGTTTTATTAACTCAAGCAACTTCATAGATGCAATGAATACGATAATCTGAAGAATCGGCGTGTCAGCCGATCTGTTTGTTCAAACAACATTGAGTATAATTTAAAATATTTACAGGGGCTCTCCAATAATTCTAAGTATTGCCTACATACCAAATGAAGAATAAGAGGACGTTACCAGTTTCAGTGCGAAGTGATGCACCCCAGTCACGTAGCAAGTATAGAGGAGCTCGGATATTGTCTAGGCTGAAACGAATATGCAGATATTAATAAGGTTCATCTTCACAGTGACACACAACAAGCGCACGCATGATTGCAGCTAACCAGTACTTGCTACTATTTATTCAACCCGAAACATACCGAACACTTAATCTCTATGTAAAAGCTCAATTTTGCTTTAATCCTTAGGAAGTAAATATTTTATTAGAATGGTTCCCACCGTAATAGTCTCATTTTTGACTGCGTGGTTAGATCCTCCATTGAGGTTTTCAACCAACAAGTCAGAATTTGACTTTTGTAATTAGACACAGGGGAGATCACAAGAGCTATGTTGCAAACTGCAGCTGGTTCCTTTCACACCTCATTGCGTTTACATTTGCTGTTTACAGGACTGCAGCGATTTTGTGAAGATATAGAAATGATGATTGGATTCCAACCCAGTAAATTCTGGAGAGTCTGCTGGGCATTTGTGACCCCAACTATTTTAACAGTAAGCAAAACTTTTCGCAATGTCTTCTCCAAAGAGTTTCGTTGGTGTGTTTCTTCATCAGTCATGACGTTGCTGAACGGTAGTAATTAGATCTTGGATGCAGTTACCTCGACGCATGCGCACACGCGTTCTTGCATGTGTGGGCAGTAGAAAAAAAGGGCATAAGTAATGGTATTTTTGGCAGAAGAGGGATGGTGAGTCTCCAGATGCTGCCGTGGTAGCCTTTCCCTGTCTGTGCAAAGTGCTGGTACGGCATACCATTATGTACCAGCTTTTTTGATTATTGGATACATGTGTATGTGTGTAATATACATGTATGTACGCATGCACATGGAGAGGGAGAGGAAATTATATGATCCTCCTGTCTTTTCTCAGGTCGAGCTAGGGAAAAGCCATTTTATCGAGTCATACGCTAATCTGAGAGACGTGCTCCGGAAAGGCTTACGTGGAAATCTGGGTGACAAGCTTTTAGCTGCAAAGATGGAGATATTTTTTGCAAAGGTCGACATAGTTATGTTCTTGATAACAAATATAAATGCCTTCAG
>VFFE01007487.1:1195523-1210097 GCA_008921705.1 Burhinus oedicnemus
GCCCAGCCCAGCCCAGCCCAGCCCAGCCCAGCCCAGGCGGTCGGAGCGCTCGGGGGCTCCCGCCCGCCCGGCCGAGCGCGGCGCTTCCCGCCGGCAGCGGCAGGGGGCGCTCTGCGACAGCGGCTGGCGGCGCCCGGCCCGCCCCGGCCCGGAGAGAGCGGGGAGCGGGGGGGTGTCCGGGGGCTGCCGGTGGAGGTGGGGACGGCATTCGCCTGCGTAGGCTTAATTTAAACATTATAAAGTGGCTTTTTAAATTTAGAGGAAGGTTGTGGGGGTTTTTTTATTTGTTTGTGTTTTTTTGGTGGGTTTTGGGTTTTTTTTGGTTTTATTTTTTTTCTTTTTAAAAAAGTTATTATTGGGGGGAAGGTTGTTTGTTTGTTTGTTTGTTTTTTAATTTTATTTTATTTCTATTTTTATATCCACCCCACTGGAGCAATGCTTTCCTTCAAATCCAGATCTCCGTTTAATCTAACAGCTGGCACTTTCTCAATTTAACTGTTGCTACCCGTGGTTTTTCAACTCCAGAGCCAAAGAATAACAACTACGGCTACCTTTCCTACCTAGCTCAAGGTTTCCTTTACATTTTAACCTAAGCACAGCTACAATCTGGAATTGCATGTCATGTACAAGAAGGAAATAATTCTTTTAGCCATTTCAAAAGCCCTTGGGCTGGTGAGTCGGTATAAAACCATCGAGCACCTTTCACCAGTATTTTACGTCCGAGAGCGCATACTTCAGCCTCAAAGTCCTCAGGCCTGGACCGCAGCTGCGGCAAGATTATCAGTATTTGCGTAGGGTTTTAAAAACTCATCCTTTCACCGCAGCGCTAAACAGTTCCTACAAATATTCATAGATTTTTAGGCAGGAGATAAGAAAAGTTACTAGAATTTCAGCGAAGACACGCATTTTGAAACAGTGGCGTGGTGTCAGCTGGGGGGGGTGAAGAAGCAGCACGGTGACTCTATCGTCCTTTGCAACCGCTTCTTCCGGAGAAGTTCTGTTTCGGCTCGTGTGCTGGGAAGTTCCTATTTGCGCTGTTCTTTAGTGCAGGGCAAACATTGGCAAATCTTTTTATTTCGGGGGAAAGGCTCTGGATAAAGTTAATATCTTCTTTTTGGTATCGTTAATTCAGGAATGAGGTAATTTTTTTTTAAAAATTTTTTTTCCTGAAAACTGAAAAAGGTTTAGTTTTTGCAGACAGGAATGCACGTGTGAAGGGACTAGTGAGTTTTGGTGAGCTCAACAAAATCCTGAGTTGCGAGGAAAAGAAATGTTCTGTGATGAGAACAATTTCTCCGATGGGCATTACGCAGCTCTTCCGCCTTCCCGCACAGATTTTTCTCTGCCCGTTGTCTTCGCTGAAGCGTAGTATTGCTGTGCGTGAAAACCAGGTAGACCTGTTTTACCCACCCAGCGGCAACTGTTGTTTGACTGTGGCAATATACAGGTATAGCTGTAAATCCGTTTTTAAAAGTTTGAAGACATAGCCCTGTTTAATCTATAGTATTCGGATAACATAAATGGCAATATATATATATTTTTTTTTCTCTGGCGGTCCTTGCTAAAAATAAGGGCGCGGGCATGGTTTTTTAGTCTGTTTTTTTTTTTTCTTCCAATGGCTGTTTTCAAGATGCTGCCTTAGACCTATTGTTACACTTCTGAAGGGAATTCTAAGGCTTTTCTGCAAATTGCTCGGTTCCTTCACTGCTCAGCCTTGCGCTCTTAGCTACTGCCAGTAATCACAACCAGGGAATAGGAAATTATGTTGTCTCTTAAGGAAAGCAAATTTGGAAAGCAAACGAGGTCAGTTCAAACTTGCATGTTCTGTTGTTGCTCCCTCCAAATGTAATAGTTAGTGAACTTACAGTGAGAAATAAATTGATACTGATCAGTCGTAATTCAATTTTTACGCAATGGAAACAGACAAAGCAAAACCAAGCAATACATTCTTTTTCCGTTATTGCCTCTGTAAAGCTAATATTTGATACATTTGGATAGTCCAATATTAGCCTTCCAATTACTCCACATCTCTGGAAATAAAACTGATCATTTTTATACGTGCCTTCACCTAGTTATACCGCTATAAATCTTCTGTGCGCAATTATTGCGAGCACAGGCATTTCCCAAAAGTTACTGAATTATGCACAAATGTAAGCAGATGTATTGCTATTCACACAGTAAGTGAAATGGAGTAACTTAGCATAATCACATTAGGTAAAACTGCCAATAGACCATGTAATAAAGCATGTTACTCTAGGGGCAAGAATCTCATTTCGATTCTTCTGGCATAAATACAGTGATTTTGGGGGGGGATTTTGCAAGATTTCCGTGAAACTCGTTAGATTCCGACTCTGACCTGTTTATTACAGCTTGTGGCAGCGCCCCGCCTTAGGTGTGTGTACTTTTATCTGTATTCCATATATATCGGCTCCGTGTGTGGATAACCTACCGTTTGTGGCATAGCAGGCTCGTTTGGCTTCTTCACACGTGTTTGTTTTCCTTCCTTGTTTCCAGTTTATTCTTTGCTTCAGTTTTTACCAATGGGAACCGATGACGTACGGAGCTTACCACTATCCAGGCTGGTCCATGGTGCTTGGATGGCTGATGCTGGCCTGCTCAGTTATCTGGATCCCAGTTATGTTTGTGATAAAAATGCATCTAGCCCCAGGCAAATTTATTGAGGTAACGCTTCTGCCTTTTTTACTGCTTAAAAATACGGTCACAGGAGACTGTCTGTTTTATTTTACATTGATTTTTTTGCGATATTGAATGTCTAATAGCGCTAAGATTACTTTCTGGGAAGCTAGTTACCGCGTTGCAGAGAGACGCTCAGTTGATTTAAAATGCAGACCTTCTATTTCCTGTTCCTCAAAAAACCACTCCTAAATTGTTAAGTGATTGCTTTTATGAGAACTAGAAGGAGTTAGAGATTTCCTGAGCCCCGGCATGGTGTTACTGAGAGAAAGTTGTTCTCCTGGCTTCGTTGGCCTTTTTGCAAAGCCGGGTGGAGCCGTAGGCAGCATCAGCTGCCGGTGGGTATCGCGTGGCAGCGAGCCCAGCATTCCCTGCTAGGAGACCTCAATCAGGAGTCGCCTCTTTGCGGAGTGCGAGATGGTCGGGTACCCGAGTCATCCGGGATGCGCTCCAGGAGGTTGTCCCACTTGATGAAGTTCAGGAATAAGACGTACGAAAAGATCTCCTGCTCTACAGATGAAACTACTCGTTATAAAACTTAGCTGGCAATCTTCCCTGCCCGCCCTCCCTTCTTCATCTCTATTTTTCTTGGCTACGCTGATCCTCTCTGACACCTGGGCTTAAAAAAATTCCAGGTGGCGCTCTATTTTTATGCTGCTATTGTTTATTTTTGCAAGTCAGATTCCTGCCGCTTCCTCCTGCCACTCCAGAAACATGCCAGTCCCCTTCTGCTCCCTGTCTCTATGCCCTGCCCCTCCCTGTCACCCTAGGCGGCCACTGTAGAATCACAGAATAGAATTATGGAATCGTCTAGCTTGGAAGGGACCTTTAAGATCACCGAGTCCAACCATTAACCTAACGGTGCCAAAACCACCACTAAACCATGTCCCTAAGCACCACATCTACCCGTCTTTTAAATACCTCCAGGGATGGTGGAGCGGCTCTCCGGCTCTTCCCATCCAGCTGGCTCCTCAGTTCCTTGCAGGGCCCGGTACAGCGATGTCTTTCTCGTGTTGGCATTTCATCCCTTTGTTGCATTCACCTTGTCATCTGAAGAAGTTCAGTGGTCTCATCTTTGGCCTTCAAGGCTCTCTCACTTCTGTCCTCTCCTCACCGCACGCTGCTTGTGCTGTTCCCTCCTCAGGATAAGGAACAGACACTCGCTTCCCCTTTTCAGCTCTCCTGCAAAACCCGTCGGGGCTGTTATACGCCTCAAAAATGAAAAGGAGAGAAAATGTACTAAAATAGAATAATCTTTTGGTGTCTCAACATGTGGCACTACACATGCCTAAGGGAAAAGACGATGCTTTTCTGCTTCACATGGAGGAAAGGGGTTTAATATTAAGTGGTGGGACACCGTAGGGAGAGCATCCAAGCACACAGTTGGCACCAGGCAACGAGGCCACTTGTCTAAAGGGCCATTCAGCCTTTGTGTAGAACATGTTGGAGTGCATAGGTCAAGAGACTACTGCTCCTACTGGAAATGAGCTAATGTGAAATTAAACTTACTTGTTCATCGTCTCATAAGTTTCTCTCATTGAGACAAGTTGTTCTGCTTCAAATCTTCCACCGTATTTGTAGTACCGGCATACGTATCGCCACAAAAATAGGGTGCTCTCCTTACTGACCCTCTAGTAGTGCACCCAAAGAAACACCAAAAAGTTGGATCTGTTTTGAAGGGGCTTTTGCTGAAGCTATTTCAGACGTAGCTTGGTATTTCGTGAATACTGAGTCTGCCACATAAAATTATTATGGTTGATTTGGGAGACAAGAGTTGCAAACTGGTAATTAAGCAGAGATTAAAATAACTGATATAGAGGTCTGATTCACTTTATTAGGTAATAAACATATAATTGTTCCCTCTTAAGTCATCAGAAATATGTTTTCTTTCCTTTTTATCTGTAAATGCGCCAATCAAATTAGATATTCAATAAAGAAATCAGCGGAAAGATTAGAAGTTTTTTGTTGTTTCTCAGGTTAACGTTCTCCTTTTTCTTTTTTCCTGCACATAGAAATGAAGTATCTTGTCATCTCAAAATTAAAATCTTTGTTCATTCATAGCAATGTACTTCTTTTTGGTCATTTGTATACTATTGGGAAATATGCTAAACAGAAATCCAATTATTTAAATGCAGTTACCCACTGCTTAGACCATTGGGCTAAGTAATTGCGCACATGTCCTTCAGCAAGTGAGCCACGCAATCTGTAGCAGCGGTTCTGAGCTCCCCTCATATGGTGCGAGGGAGAACGTATAATTAAAATCTGGGCACTTTATCCTCTATTAATCTTGCAAACTTTGTGCAAAACAAACACTGAGCAGTGGAGCATTGCAGGGCCATCATCAATAATCTCAAATGAGCCTATCCTCATTTCTGCTGCACTGTAATTCTGCTCCGTAACTTCAAATGAGACTCTCTCTTCTCTCCCCCCCGCTGCAGCGACTCAAGTTGGTGTGCTCTCCACAGCCTGACTGGGGTCCGTTCTTGGCCAAGCACCGTGGCGAACGTTACATGAATATGATTGATCCACTGGGAACCTCTTCCCTGGGACTTAAACTGCCAGTGAAGGATATCGAACTGGGGACCCAATGCTAATAATTGTTACGTGGGTGGCAAAAACATTGTCGGCCTTTTCTGATTTTTTTTTTCTATTTTGTTTCCTCGCCTTTTCTTCTTTTCTTTTTCGCAGTGCCTGAAAGTGGTTGCTTAGGAAAGTAGGACTTACCGTTGCATGCCATAGGGAAGACCTCGCTAGACCACTTCCAGGTGTAGGTGATGCCCATGACGCATTCTGCACCCGCTGAAAGAGCAAAAACGTATTGTGCAACGGGTGACATACCAGGTTTTGTCAGTGATGTAGGAATAAACAAAACCCAATGGAAAAATCCTTTAAGGGAATTACGTGCAGAATTTGACCCGTTTCACACAAGCGTTCTTGTAGCTACAATTAGGATGAGGATTTTGTTACCAGTGTAATCAAAGGGAAGTTCAGCCCTCAGATGGGATGGAAGTGAGCAAGGAAGGGCATCTCCTGTAGTCCTGGTATAAATCCAGCACAAGGCTCACAGGGTAAGCGGGGTCGCTTTGCCTACACTGACAGCAGACCCTGGCCCGTTGTGTCCATGCACCTCTTTTATGAGTGTTGAATTATAGTAACTTTGAGGACTTGTTAGCTGAACAAGCAGAGACCCTTTAAACAGCACACCAGGAAACAATATGCGAGATCAGAACACAATAATCCATTTGATCTTTTCAAGTAGAAAAATAAAAGCAAAATTTGAAGAACTAATCATTTGAGACTGGGACTAAAGTGCATTTGAGTCTAGAAGTGGTTTGGAAATGTTGCGAGACTGAGGTGCATGGGCATCGCTGTTTAAAGTACTGTCATACGTTTCCTTTGATAATTCGGTATCTGTCATTTCAATTAAAAATGCCTCAGTTACAGGCAGTGTCTGAAACCTGGCTCCACGTTAAGCGCAACTGTGGTTTTACTCACTTCCCTCCGATACTCTGAACATAGTTTTCCTGGTTTCTCTGCTTTTGTTTACAGTATCTCCTCAAGAAGCCATCATATAATTTGTGCCTAACTTTGTATTCTCACAGTGGTAAGTGTAGTCTAGTTACCACCTGACAGCAGTTATTAGAAGTTAGATGTGCTGTTCAACTTTGTGACTCCCCGTACATTCTCCTATAAACATCTTTATATAACCTTTAGATGTATTCTTCTCTTTCAACCAACGGGGAAATAGCAGAACCCCCCTTGTCTATATATTATATATATAGCACGTAAATTCTTCAAAGCAGTATTCTTTTCGAAATGTACATAGGGTGGGTTTTTTTCTTTTTTTTTTTTTCATTCAAAACATTTTCACTAAATAAAAAACCCCCAAACCCCAGCAATTAACCACTGCAGTCATCCACACTGATGCAACGTTAGATATACAAAATGCAGGGGTTGGGGGGAGAGGTTAATTTAGTAGACGGCCGTTATAACATTGCATAGCGATAAGACATTCTAAATCATTACATTTTAGAAATCAGATATAAGTGGTGATAGGAATGTTAGACTTAACTAGTTTTGTTACCTATTGGGCAAAGTAAAAATAGAGCTTTTTAAGAGTACGTTTATGTACCTGTATAGAAAATTAGCCCAATTTACTGTAAATGCACTAGAATGAGGGAGAAAAATATATCTTCGATAATTGGCAAAACTGTAACCTTTACTATCTTGTTATATCCTATACATACATATATGATATTTTTTAACAGTGATCAGTGTTCACGTAGTGTGTACTAGTGATGTTTTATGTCCCTATAAATATCTTATCAATCAGTGTAGAGATGGTGAGCTTAGAGTAGTTTAGCCTGTTTTTTCCTTCCCCACATACACTACTGCAGTAGCCAGTAAATGTTCTTTCCTTTCAGGGGACTGTTTCTATCCCCGTTTTTTGTCTGTCTGTCTTCATATTACAGGGTCTCAGGTAAATCTTCAGTTAACGTGTGTCTGTAGATCAGTAGACGTGTTGTCTCATCCCGTCGAAGCAAACAAAACGAAACCTAAACCTTAACGTAACACTTCCACAAATCGTTAACTTATTTTCTCTCTGTGTGTGAGTATATATATATGTATATTAAATATATTAATCATTTTGCTGAACTTCCTCTTTCACGGGGCCATTAGTGTTGCCAGTTCTAGGCACTGCTGGAGACCTTTAATCCTCCTCACGCAGGACAAGCCAAGCGCCATCAGGGGTTGTCACCGAGCGAAGGGAGGGCAGATTTCGCCACGTTTTGTGCTGGCCCCTGAACCTCCACTCCGCGGGCTCTGTCGGTCCCCGTCTCGCAGGGCAGCCAGCTGGGACCCTTCTGTGAGCTTCTCTGCCTTAAAGCTTTGCCCCCTGGTTCCAGCTTTGCCAGCTATTTTAATAAGGGGGTCGCTGTTCTTACTTCTGGCTTTTATTTTCCTGGCAGAGGCAGGTTGGAGAAGCCACGCTCTGTTTGACGTAATGAAGGTCCCTAAAGATGAGCTGGAAATTTAGCCCCTGTGTCTACGTGGGGCTGAGGGGCCTTCTCTGGGTGAAGAAGGAACCTAAGTCAGCACCTCTAGTGGGAATTACGTATTTTTATGAGTATAAATAGCTTTAGGCCTCTATTTACCAATATTGCCTAGCGTCTTGGTTTTATTTTTGGAATCCAGGCTAGTTTCTTTTCACTACTGTTGTGATTAAAAAAAAAAAATAAATCCGTAGGTTTGTTCCTCTGATAAAAAAAGAAAACACACTCAAATCGCTTAACAGTTTTCTGAATCCTTTCACTTACTAACTTGTCTCAGGACATGCATTGGAACTTGGATTAACTAATCGCAATAAAATTACCTCGGTGTAAGGATGTCGGTTACTGTCTACCTTAAGTATAAAAGAGACATAATTTGAAGGAATACTGCTAGGTTATGGTATTTTTCCTTTGACTTGGATTACCAAACCAGAATGCATATGAAAAATTGAATTGTTTTCCATGATTTATGCAATTAATCTGCCTGCTTTTAATTTAGATGTTGTTCCTGTGCCTGCTAAGTCATTAGCACAGGATTAGGCTTGACTTTGAAACTCTGAAAACAGATGATAGTGATTTTGTTCTAGCTGATATTTGTCTTCAGCTTTGACCTCTGTTACTAGGCTTGCAAAAACATTTGGAGAGGGAGGAGAAATGAACGCAAAAATCACAGAAGATATGACATTTTCGCTGTATGTTAAAAGCAGATTTTTTTTCAAATTAGACATTTATTTTTTTTAATATTTTACTGGCAAATCTGAATGTTGAGGTTAAATTAACCAGCAGTGTCATCTTTAAATGAGAAGTTATCTTGAAGTTTGGCAATGCACTTCATTTACCATGTTCTAGGAAAAGTGTGCATGTACTTTGATAATTTTCTAAAAATAAATTTAGTAACTAATTAAATACCAGTAAAGCTCTTTAAAAAAAAAAAAGGAGGGGAAAAAGCCATATTAGTAAAAATGTGATGTACGTACTTGCAGATCTATCTATCTAGTGAGTAAAAAATGTTCAAATTTGGTGAAATTACTTGTGTTGCATATTTTTTCTTTGAAATGAAATTGAATTTCTGGATGAGCTGAGATGCGTTATTGTATGCATTAAAGATTATATTTAATGCAAATGCTTGCCATCTTCAGATTCTTTGGGTCTTCCTAGTGTTTTTAATATGCAATGTTCAAAACCTGTGTTTCAGCTAGACATGGCAGCACTTTGTTTCCAAAAGAAGGGTTTAACAAAATGACCTTTAATTGAAAAAGACTCAGATTGTCTTTATGTGGTGTTTCAATTGGGTCAAAGTAGTCTTTTGATTAGGTTCTGCTCCACTGATCACGTTAGATGTGCCTCAGCACTGAAGATCATTGCCTCCGATACACTGTGCGGCTATCTCTTACCATGAAATTCCAACGCCTGATTTATTTTAAATACCTTTGGTCTTCTTGAATATATGTACGGTTGTATGGATTATATGATTTCTTGTTGCCTGTGTTAAAGCAATTGCTTATTTATGGCAGACATTGGTTTCCTATTGGTTTCTTATTCTGCAGCTCCACTTTTTCTTGCGATTAACGAAAGACATGTGGGGATTGTGGGTTGCAGGCTGCGGAGCTTCGGCGAGTGGCATCCCAGAAAGCGTCTCCGTTTTGCTATTAACACTGCAAGAGACACGTGTTTCTTAGTTTGCCGTTAAATGGCGTGCACGTAAAGTATCTGTAAAATGGTCAGAGCTTGATATTCCCAAGGGACTCAGGCTGATGACCGGAGGGGGGAGGGTATGGGTATTTGGGTTTTCTGCCTTGGTCACCCTCGGGCAGGCTATCGCCAAAGAGAGAAGGTTTTCCTGATGGGTTTAACATAATGTAAGAACTGGGCTGGACCTTCTTGCTTGCAATATTATTATTTGCCCATAATGTTTAAATACATCTTCAGGTAACCATTTGCCTTATAGCTATCTTCCATTGTTAGAAAAACTATTGATCGACTAAAACATGTTGTTATCTGTCATTTATATTATGTAGTATTACCTTGTAAGGTAGATGCTTAGCTGGTATAAATTGCTACAGCTTTGTTTGGAGCTGTGACAATTTACACCAGCTGAGAATTTGCGCCCTGTGTCCTATGGCACTTTATTATGGACCCATCGCTGATGGGTTAAATCTTAATTACTTGCGTAATGTCATATATAAATATATATATATATTTACAGGCATTCTATGGGGTACTGCTGCCTATGGATAAAGATTTGTACCCTAAACCAGGTCATTATAATTTTTTCATTAGCTGTATGTGGAGAAGATACATTATGTTACAAAGGATGCATCATATATATCTCACGTAGTGCATATTCTAATGCTGTATGTTATTAATTTAAGAAATCATCATTCTTGAGGCCCTACCTCAAATTTTGTATTTATGTGTACAAATGCAATTTATTGTATTATATATTTGCCTATTATATTTGGATGTGATAAATTAAAATTATTCGATAATGTATGGGCTCTAAAGACTCTAAATAAATGTCCGGTGTTTAAAACAGAAAATACGTCAACATTTTTCTGGTGAATGAAATGTCTCTTTTTCCACCGCCTCCTTCCCCACCCAACACACACCACAAACATCATTCTTACTTAACACACAGCCTTAAGGTATCTGCAGAATTGATCCATTTGATTGTTAGAAACCTTGAGCGGCAACTGGAAACAGCCCTCTTGGGAAACGGAGATATTGCACAGCTGCAGAAACAAGTATCAATTAAATGTTTGGATTCTTAACTATTTGAGTGCTCTGTAGCTTGTGGAATAATTGATCGCTTATCAGAGAACCAACTGGATTTGCTTAAATCCTTCTTATCCTATCAATTCAGTCATCCCAAAGGTTGTTAAAAACGAGAGAGGTTCATATCTGCTGGAGATGCAAATGAGAGGTGTAAGGGAAGGAAAAGTGTAAGGACACTGTTCCTGACGTTATTGTACCTTGTGTTTAAAGCTGAATTCCTGCAGTGTGGTGAGGGCAACGTGCCACACCACCGATGCGGTAGGCAGGTTCTTCCCTTCCCAGCAGCCTGCTGTGGAAACGGTGCTGATCCAACCCGTTTCATGGCTGGCAGACACGAGATTTTGACAAGCTTGCCCCAAACGCAGTAGCTGAAGTACAGCGGCTGATCACAACGTGGCATCAAATGTGGCGGCACGTAAGAGATACTGGCGCGGTGCCAAGAGCATGACAGTGATTCTAGGCAAGGGCCTAATCCTGAAGACAGCTCAATAGCTATGTGGCAGGACTGTTTCGGCACTTCTGGTAATTGGTTCCCCCCCAAAAAATAAGTACTTCGTTTTTGCCCGTGAACTTGCATTTCTCTGAGATGTGTACGTGCAGATGAAGGAGATGGCAGGACCTAATGATGGAAGACTACAGTAATTCTTTGCACGTATAAAGCAGTTTTCACCTTGGAGAAGTCTGAAGTTACCAGAGAGCATCTTAAGAGTCCTCAGCGGTACGTAAGTGTCATTAGTCCCCTTTTCCGGAGGAAAAACTGAGGCAGGTGGAATTTGTCAAATCCCCAGTCAACCAATGTGAGTCAACGGTACAACACACTGATTTGGGGAGTCAGAGAGTCCTTTGCTGTCACCATTAGGCACTATTGCAGATTAAAAACCCATGTCCTTTTGACTTGGCTGTATGGATTCACCCAGGTCATGCTTTAAACCAATGTACGTCACAGAAACGACTGGAAGATAAGCACATCTTCTACCGCAGTGCTAGCAGATGCATTTAGTTTGAAGTAATTTTACTCTTTCGGGTACGGAAATTCCTATGGCCAGGGTGGAGACCAAAGGGCACATCTTATACCAACCTAACAAGATTAATCAGTTGTAAAGTTTAATTTGGACTTTGCGGTCCTCAAACATTAGCCAACCATGTGTTTGGGAATTAAAAAAAACCCAAAAAACTAAAGCAGTAGGTATTGCTCCATGACCGAATACAGAAGTGGACAAATGATTTCTCTTTGTAAGGCCTCGCTCTGGTGCATTTGTAAGATACTTAAGTAATTATAAACCTTAACGTGGTTGCTTTCAGCCTTTTGGACTGATGGTCTAGTCCTTTACAAGTATTTATGAGTTGGTAGGACAGGTATGGCATACAGTATTTCTTCTCCCTCCCTTTACATCTACTCTTTTCTTAGTATTTAGGCACAAGCGCTGTTGTTAATTCTTGCCCTCTACTGGCTGCAAAGTAAACTTTGCCTGTATGGATTGCACGTCTCCCTTCGGAGCCGGGCTTTCCTGGGATGTGAGCCTGATTTGTGAATCGAGGAGATTTTCTCTCCCATGAGCTATGAGGTGTTCTTTTTTTTTTTTGTTTGTGGTTTGTTTTTTTGGTTTTTTTTCAGGTGGAAGCACTGTTATTTTTCAGCATTTGCAGTTCAGCTGGCAACTAAAATCCACACATTCAGCTATGCTTAAAGTAAGACTTAGCACTTCAAATTACCTTTTATCCAAGGCACGCAAACGACCTTACAACTGCTCGGGGAGATACTGGGCCTAGTCAAAGATACTTCATCCAACTACAAAATGCCACAAGCTTTGTGGCTGACAGGACTAACAGTTTAACACCACATAGTTAGCAACATCACAATAATTTAGGTCAAAAATCAAGAAGCATTCAACGTCCAACCGAGAGTGCAAGAAGAATCTTTCACGGGAATATTCTCTCAGCTGAAACCCAGCTAGCTTGCCAGAACCAACGCTTTACTCTTGCAAAAGTGCCATCAGATTTTATTTTTTTAATTGCCAAGAATGTTCAGGAGCACAGTTTTAATTCTTATCTGAATGTCATGCCTTTCCACTATTTATACTTCGAACTCCAGAATATCAGATTTTTTGGCGCTAAAGGAAGGCGATCTGTTGCCATTAGAGGAGGTGTAAGAGAGGCGTTGGCGGGGAGAACGCGATGTTTTGTTTTCCATCCATTTGCCCTATCCTTTTCCGATATGGACAGCTGAAAATACTTGTAAGATTACTAACGCTTTCCCAATGCGTGATCATTTGGGCACTGAGCGGGACTAGAGGAAGACCCACATCTGCGGGACCAGCTCTGTTGAGAGCGCCCCCCAGCACTTGTCGCTTGTGTTACTTTTTGCAGTACCTGCGGGCTCTTCGGATGTTTCCGCTCAACAGAAGAACGAGTCAGGAACGACAAGGACGTTCATTATCCATGAGATTGTTCAAGATGTGTTTGAAGCTGTGCTTTAAAGCCGATCACTCAGGGCAAATTTTCATATGTACCCACAGTAATTTCTTTAAATAGCTTTTAATCTAGATTTAGGTTAAGCTAATAACGGGTCTGTTTAAGAACCTATGACCAGTTTAAATTGTATATCCACTAAAGACTCTGCACCAAGTGGAAAATGGAAAACTTGAGTTGAATTAGACTCAATTTGGTGTGTAGATCGACCCCAGTTTTACCACCGGAGAAGCACAAACGTAGCTAACAGGAATCGGACGTATGGACCTATTTCACAGAAAGAAATCTCTTCTTAAATCAGAGAGTAAATACTATGCAGAAAAATTATTTTATCAGGATGGGGATAGAAGGGTGCGTCTTCACCTGCTGATGTAGCATCGCCTCTTTCTTCTTGCTCTGGATATCTATCTACGTATACACACATACACTTGTGTACCGTGTACATACTTCTCCCCATACCCCATGGGCAAGAGCGGTGCTAAGAACTCGGCACCCTAAACAAAAGTAAAAAGATACAGAGTTATATTTGCGTGAAAGCTGTTTGGATACACTGGAGAGAAATTACTGAGATGCTTTTGGAATGACCACCCCAGAAATTTCCTGGAGTGCACTACCTTGCTTGCTGCCAGGAACAGCTGTTTTTCAGCGATCTCACTAATGAAGTAATTAGGCAACCAAGTCATACTCTTTGCTCTTGCTAATGTAAAGGTGTGCGAATGCAACTGCCCCCTAAAACAGGCATGATTTTTTTTTTTTGTGTCATCCTAACTTTATCCAAAGCTGCAGCTTATTATTTTACTTTTAAAATGGCTGGAATTGGGGTGGTGTGGAACGAAACCACCACACTGTGGTGAGGGGAGGCAGCGGAGAGGAGCATCCGGGCTTTGCAGCCGAAAGGGCTTTATTTGAATGGTAGCAAGGCTAGATCAGCTGGAACTCTCACTCTGCTCTTGTTCAGCGGGACGGGAATTTAACCTAGGGCCTATAATCTCTACTTCAAATTTAAATCAGGTTTTCTATGGGGGAGAGTCGTTGCATCTCATCAGTGCATGTGGTGGTCTGTTTCTTGCCAAGGATTGGGTCAAATTAAAGGCTGGAGGGAAGAAATATTTGAAGACAGGTGTTTAAAACAGCCACGAGAGCAGGTTCGCGGATGACTCACAAGTCTCTTTAAATGCTTTACCTCCCTTTTACACCTCAGAGGCACGAAAGAGCCAGCAGTTAAGTGACTTGAGCAAGGACATGCAAGAAGCCCGAGGAACGGTACAGATTTCCCTATTACATCTCAGAACTTCTTTTTGTTTATTCATACCAGGCATAAATTATTACTAAGTGTAAATAATTAATAAGGGTCGATTCTTACTATTTTTATGCCTAGAGCAAGGAGGTGGCAGCGGCGAAGGTGCACACAGGCCCCGGCAGAGCTGCCTGGCCGCCCCTCGCACCCACCCGGGGCTGCGGGGACCCCCTCGTCCGCGGGGAATTCGGGGGGGGGAAAAAGGGGCCGGGTCCGCTCTTCCAGCCTCCGCTCCCCGCGTCGAGCGTTTAGAGAGGGGGCGGCCGGAGGGGCTCCCCCCGCGCCGGG
>VFFE01007487.1:1210117-1220892 GCA_008921705.1 Burhinus oedicnemus
GCGCTGCCCCGCGGTAGCGGGCAGGGGGATGCCGCCTTCCATGCGGGAGGCGGGTTGCAAGTGCGTTATTCCTGCCGATGCTGTGCCCGCTACGTGATTCCTCCAGCGTGTCGCGACCCGAAGTACCGTTTCTGGGTCCTTGTGGATGCTTTGTTCTCTTTCCCCTTGCCCCGGGTACCGCTCTTCCTCGGTTGGAGCTCATCGGGGGGATGTTTCTCGGGAGCGGTTGGAGCTATTTTCAAGGAAATTGGCCAGCACGATTATGAAAAGTGCAAAGGAATCCGTGTTTTAATATTATGATTATTCTTCTGATGATTATTACCTGAGCGAAATCCACAGGTCTGGAGAGGCGTGACATAAAAATAGTTGGAAGAAAATACCGCCTGTCCTTTTGGTAGTGGTGTTACCACCAGTAGTGCACACAGGCGTTTGACATGGTCAGTAGGACCCGAAACTCCACTACACTTGGAATTGCGAAGCCACTCGGAAAGTTCTTTGTGTGCAACAATTGCCGCTGAAGCTGTGAGAGGAAAGAGCAGGATACCTCTCCTAGAGCCTGCTCTTTACCTTTTGAATGATTGCACATGGGTACGTGGAAACGATTTGGTTGTGTTGAGTGTGCTTTTACTTGAAGTTTCTCCATCCCCAAATAGCGTGTCACACGTGTCGAGGAAATTATAGATGCGCTGCATACGTTGCTTGGCTGGACATTAGCTAGATGGAGCGTGGCATGATTGCTGGCGCTTGGGCGTAGGTGATAAAGGCGCAAACAGAGAATACAAGCTGTCGGAGCTGTAAGGCAGAATTAATTTATTTTAGGGATTTCCTAGTGACATCATTCATAATTATATGGCTTAATCCTCTAATCTACTGTAGTGCCTTCAGTTCGCATTGGGCCGAATCCACCAAGTCCTGAGATGATTTCTATTCCCGCCCACCTGACTGAATCATTTAGAGTTTTGCTTGTGTAACCCACTGATTTAAGGGGAATGGCCCAATTACTTTAAATAGGAATTGAAGGCAACATCAGTCAGGATCGGGCCCAAGCTTTGCACAGTTCTCCAGTGAGAGCCGTCTAGGTTGATGGTTAATTTTTACTTCAGAAGGAAATGGTATTCCCAGCTTCTTGTTCCACTGAAGACAGGCAGCATAAAATACTAGATGCAAATGCGTTTGATATGCCTGTGGTATTTTTCTGATAGACTGTGGGAGACCACAGGGGAAAAGGAGACTTGGTTATCATACTGAAGCTGCTGATTTGTTGTTTATTAATTATTAACTAGGCTTTTGAGTGCCTGCCGCAGTTTGAAGAGCCAGCACAGGAAAATGACTAGGTATTTAAAGCAGTGTAGGCTCTTGCTAAATAGTTGCTGTGACGTTAGAAATAGTCTCTGTTTTTGAAAGCATTTTAAAAGCTGGAAGGGGGCACACTGAAGTTGTCACACATGATCCTTCACTGGCATAAATCGAAGCCTGTGGAGCTACAGTGATCTATACTTGTTGAGCCTCGGGTATTCGGGCTGGAATAAACAGCTTTAATAGAGCAGTGGAGCTACTGTGATTTATGGCAGTGCCTATACTTGCTAGATGTGGTTTCTGTCCTCACCCTGTCGATGTCTGTGGCAGAGCTTTCGCTGACTTTAAATGTGGTCAAGATTTGTCTTACTGGGCAGTTTGTCCTTTCCATTGAGCGAGTTTTAGTCCCTGCTCAACCTCCCTTCATATTAGTAGGTTTTTGCTGATCTGAATAGGTGTAACCCCTTTCAAACGAGGAACAGCGTAAGTCTGTTTTTAGCAGGGACAGCAGACGCTATCTTTCCTGATATATAAGTTCACATGATTTACAGTGTGCTGCTTTTCTTCTCAATTAAAACCTTAGAAGAAATAACTACTCCTGTTTTTCTTCTAAAACAATCTTTGCTTTTATGGGTTTTTTTTTGTTTGTTTGGGTTTTTTTGTTTTGTTTTGGGTTTTTTTTTTGTTTGTTTGGTGTTGGTTTTTTTTTTTTCCCCTAGGAAGGCTGCTCCCTGTATTTACATATGTGTTTGTGTCTGGAGTTTGTCGGTTGCAGCCCTTGCACTGGAAGAGTTGCTGTAGGCTGGGAACCAATAGGTTCTCTCCTGTTGATCAGTTGGTCCGTCAGCCTGCACAGCGTCACTTGGGGTCCTTCAGTGCCTGAGTGTCTAGGCTAGGTAAAGTCAAAGATAGTACTAAAAGCCTGATGATGTTGCTGATTATGATTTTTTTTACCGTTGGAGGAGTTTATTGAGCTTCATATTCGCTAATTGTAATTTTGTACAGAAAGGTACTTAACATGCACGTTCTTCTGAAAGCACTGTGTACGTATTCACCTGGATATGTCAGCACTCTTGGACCTTCAGTTCTGGCAGCGCCTCTAGATCTTAATTTTCCTTGTCGAGTAAGGTCGCTAGAGACCTCCTAAAGCTGTCTTTTCAATATTTTTTACTACTCCGCCCCTTGTGCAGTAGTATCCTCTGCATTAGCACAACACATTATTCCAACAAGTTTTAATTCTTGTGTAAAGGAAAGGAGCAAGTGCTGTGGTACAGATGATTTATGAGTAGAATACCTAACTTCTTGTTCGTTCTGTACACCTCAGTAATTTCTAAGAGCCTTTCAAAGAATCAAACTAGAATATTTGCTGCTTAAGTGATCCAAAGCACGGTCCTGGAATAACAAATGAATCAATTTAGACCCGAACGTGAAGTCCACTCAGTGGAAATCAATCTGGATGTGCTTTACAGGTAACGTCCTTGCTCCACGGAAGTCATCTGGACTTTTACCATTGACTTCAGCTGTGTCAGGATTTCATTCTTAGAGCCGGTTCCCGTTACTAATGATGTTAGTGAAAAATTTCATTGGGAAAGTGCTTGGATCCCACATGAGATAGTTGACCTATGTCTCAGGCACAGATCTCACGCCACACTTAATGTTACGTTGTGAGAGACACCGTGGTCAGGCTGGCCTCTTCCCATCCCTAGAAAAAGGAGATGTGTTTAGTGAACTTGGTGTGCCGTAACAATCAAGTTGTCCTGAACTCTTTAACATGGCAACTTCAGACTGCTTGAGCGTGCGTCGTTTTTGCCAATCCCATCAGGTCACTACTCGTTCAAGGAGTTCCCAGTCTTCTCCTGGGCATAAACCATTTCTAAATTTTAGATATAGGTTTGTGCTTCTCCAGCAGGTGCTCCTGCAGACCGGAAGGTGCTACTGCTGGCTTAGGTGAATGAATGTCTGCCGTTTGTAGGTAGGCTTTGGCACGCTTCACAGGCGCCGGCTGTGCTGAAATACGGAGGTGCGCTTCCGAAGCGATATCAAATAGTTTTGTGAGTCAGCCCGGGCTCTTGGATTACAGGATGGCATCCTCTGGCCTGCTACCGTATCTCCTTCAGGGTCGTTTTGTCCAGTTGGGAAAACAGATTACGTCTACGCTGTGAGCTGTGGGGCCTGATCTGTGAGTCACAGCTAGGTATGAACTGTGAGAGGAATTTTCAGTTCTCGCGTCTCCTTGGAAATCGTGTAGCCAATAGATGAATGCTGCAAATCTCTTTCATCTTTTTGCATAGGTGGTTTTGCTTTTTATTTATTTATTACACTTTAGCCTTATGAAGATACTGGATTAATGTATCTGTTCTGGGGTCTTTTAACTTGTGTGTATTAAAACCTGAGGAAAGGAAACAGTTTAATTGAAAGAATTGGAAAAGCGTATCTCCTCTTTCCTGCAGCGGAGTCACTGTCTTATAAGTAATTACTGTATACAGTGTGTGTGTGTATGAGTGTGAAGCTACTAGAAGTGTCTGCGCTAGATATTCTTCTGCGTTTTTCTTATTACCTGATTTGGAATAAAAATTGATCTAACTGTCTCTCTCTGTGCCTCCAACAGCTGTAGGATTTGGAATGGATCCTGACTTACAAATTGATATCATCACAGAACTGGATCTTGTGAATACAACCCTTGGGGTAACACAAGTGTCAGGACTACACAATGCCAGCAAAGCATTTTTATTCCAAGGTAGGACAAACACCTTCAATTCTCTTATCTCACTTCTGCCTGCATGAGCTCATAGGAGCTTTGATGCCTAACTGATTCCCGGCAATGGTGGTCTAAACTTAACTGTCGCTTTCTTTTATTTTTATTTTTTTGGAAATAGTCCTTGTTACTTTCCTGAAATACATATGGCATTTTTTTTTTTAGGGTGCTGTCAGGTAGTTGAGGTTAGAGATCTCTAGGGAAGTATTTTTGTGTAGGTTTTCAACACTCCCCAATATTTATTTCTAAGTAAATACGTCAAAGCGGTTCCAAGGCAGGGACTCGGTTGTGTTCTTGTGTACTTTCTCTCTGTGAGTGTACACATGCGGAGACACACACAGCTGAAGCTCCGTAACTATGAGAAAGCATTTAGTGTGTTGACACTGATTAGTAACGTGTAGCAAGTCTTTCATCAGCTCTGTGAAAACTGTTAAAGTGAGAAAATTGAATAATGTTGCATTTCACTGTCCAAGCGGAGGACCAGGTACAGAATAAGTCACTTTGAATTGTAATTGTTTTCATTCAGTATTCTAAGATAATGCTTGTAAAGCATTTTTAAATGGTGTTGGGTTTTTTGGCATTTTTAGTGAGTGAAATTGTGGATGAATTAACAAGTTTTACCATGGATTTAAGTAAGGTCCAGATTAAGAGATAATGTCCCATGGGCTGGAAGCACTGAGTTGATACAATGTCTGTATTAGGCGAGAAAGACATTTACATCAATTGACATTAACATGCACGTTAAAGCACAGTTAGGAACATTTTTATTGTGGAGACTTCCTACGTTTGTTTTTTCTTTACTGTGCTTTACTCTCTGCTGAAGTGTGCATGTTAGTGTCTTTTTGTTATCTGTTCTCTGTAGCTGTTTTTAGAGGCAAACAACTACGATTTATTTAGCTTTAGTTCTGGATCTGCAGTGCCGATTGACTTTATTGTAAGTAATAAAAGAAGCAGGTCTGTAATCGTAGTTCTTAGTTTACCTGGCCAAGGCCGGTTTAGGAGTCAGAGCACAGAGACTTCTGGAGACCTTCTCAGGAAGGTTAGTCATATTTCCAGTCTTTTATGATACAACGAGTAGCATAATTTTCACTGATTCCCAGATTAATGTCCAGAATAAGGGCATTAATCTATTAATTTAAAGATATCAATTGTTTTTCTTCTGATACCCCTGACTCCAGATTTGTGTATTATGGACAAACAATATTAAAGAACACTCAGTCCTCCAAGGACTGCAATGGCCTGACTTAAAATATTGTAGTATTTCCAATTGCTATTCCGTGCAGCTAATTGCAGCCGCCCTGACGAACTGTCATGGTGAGTTTCCACAGACTGGTGGTCGGAGCTGCAGGGAAGAAGACTGAGATGTGTCTTTCAAGACACCGATTGAAGCCATTGATACTGAAAGCAGCTTTAAAAGGCTAATGGTGAAGATGTTATAGATATTCAGTTCTCCTTAGAGGACCCCACCTGTAGTTTAAAAACTTAGAGAAGACTGGTGTAAAAAAGGTAGAGCTTGTAAAATTCACATGAGCACATAAATTGGAAGATAGATGTTCATGGGAAGCAACGAACAAAAATTCACTGTACGAAGTGAATAAGCAATCTGGAGGCTGTAGTTAGGTAATTACAGCTTTTTTAGTTCCCACAACAGAAATTCTTCTTGCTAATGCTCACAGGAATAGTCCTGTGCTTGGATATTGCCTCTAGTATAAAACTTCTTAGAACATGGCGCGGAAAAAATTATTCTCTTCGGTTAAGCACATCAGCCCTTGGGCCGGGAGAAGACTGAAGACCTTTGGTCTATTACTCCATCCTGAGAGGTCTGTGAGGGGTCTTCTGCTGCTACTGTCAGACTGGATGGAAGTCCGAGGCCGCTCTGTTGGCTGCTTCCCTTCTTGTTTGTATCTGTTATTTGTTAAATATCATCAGTATGTCGGCAGCTGTATGAATTCCCTTTTACTAACAGAGGTGACTTACTTTACGACCACAGTTTGCCTGTGCGCCGGGTCCTTTGGCTGGAACCAGGAGATACTTAATTTTGATTTTTATCTTGCCGTACAGTAAAAGTGATATAGAACTCGGGGCAATGTATGGGCAACTGCTATATCTAAGTTAGAAGTAATACTTTTTCCTGTAGAGATTCACAAAAAAACGAGCCAACATGATACCCCCAGGGGAGAGAAGTCTGGAAGTTAGGGCTTAGTTTCAAAATTACCATATGCTCTTGGACCAGCTATTCCAGTCTCCGTGACGTGGTCCTTCTGGCAAGGCTTTGCTTTGGTTAGTTGTGAGTAGTTAACCTATGCTGTGTCTCGCTGCTCTGGTGTTGCCTCTGGGGCTCTGGGCAGGGCAGGACCTCACTTGGCAGGCTGATTGCTGAACATGGAGTCCTACTAGAAGACCTCTTCGTTTGTGCGCTTTCACCGCTGGGGATTTTCTAGTTTAGGAAATGAGAAGAAGACTTTGTGAGTATGTTCTTTGGAGTGTGGTTTTCATAGGGACAGTTTTGCCCGCTGCCTTTGGCAGTGTCCTTACGGCAAAATAAGAGGGCTCTGAGCTTACACAAAGGCTCCCCGTGGATCCTTTGCTGTCTTGGAAGATGTATTTTCTAAAACGGCATTACTTGAGCTGTTCATACTGAGAGTGTTCCTTTGTGTGTCCCTGGAAGTCTACATCTTTGAGGTAGAGAAATGGTAATTTTTCCCCAACCCAGACAGTTATGTGTACCGCCCTAGTGAAAATATGGATTGTTTTCCTAAGCGAGATTCTTTTTCTATAAATTAAACTCTTTGAAACAGAAAGCTTTGTACGTTTTGGGCATTCTTTCAGTTGCACTTAGAGGCAAAAAGAGGAAATTAAATAGGGGGGTGATGGGAAGACATGCACAAAAGAAAGAGGAACTATTATTTTTAGTTAGATTTTTGATCAGTGATGTTAACTCTCTTAAGTGACGTACCGTTTCTTACAAAATTTCTGGGGAGTGATGTCATGATTTGATTTATCCTAGAGAAAACATGGAAGGACTCTTTTCCCTGGAGAGTTAGCAATTTCAGTCCAAGACAACCTCAGTGAAGCCAGTGGAATATTCTGATTTTATAATAATATTGGTAGTAACAGCTGAAACTCAGTTTTCCGTGTGAAGTGTCTTTACGGGCAAAGAAACAAATTCAGCTCCATGGCAAATTGTGTGACAGCGTGATAGAACCAAAGTGGCAACTGAGAGATGTGGGTTGCGTTGGGGCAAGGAAATCTGTTCCTAATTCAGAAAAGCAGAGAAACCGATGATTAAGTGGATTCATTTGAGGGGTCCTCTTGGGCACGGACTTTGATTATTAGAGTATTTCAGATAGATCTTTGATTGATCGGTTCCATTATTTGTGTGTTTCAGTTCCATTCTCTGTGAAATGTGGATGAGGGAATCCAAAAAGCAGCGTAAGTGCTGACAGCGAGAATTAGATGAAATGTAGATATCTAAGTTGGAATTGCAGTTCTGCAAATAGTCTAACTCTTAAGATCCCTAACACTATGGTGTCTTAATTATCTTTTATTTATTTATATGAACAAGAGTGTGTGTGGGGGAAAGGCTTTGTGTGTAGATGGGTTGTTCTAGCATGAAGGGACAACGGAGGGGGAATGGAGACTCTTGACTAGAGTGCTCTTGGGGAGCTGGGCACCCAGGATCCTTGTGTCTGATCCTAGAGCTCCTTACCTCCAACCAGGATTCCAAAGAATTAAAGGAAACAGTTCTGGAGGTGGATGGGAAATCTGCCTCTAAGAAATGTATTGAAAATACTAATCATCCACCTAATGCATTACAATAACATCTTACAACGATTGCGTGAAAGACATCTGTAAACGCTATCTTACAAACGTGACAAAATGATACTGAAATTCCTAGAACAGGATTACTATCTCACTACTGGAGAGAGTCCAGCGTAGGGCAACAAAGATGATTGGGGGATTGGAGCACCTCCCTTAAGAGGAAAGGCTGAGAGAGCTGGGACTCTTTAGCCTGGAGAAGAGAAGGCTGAGGGGAGACCTTATTCTTAAAAGTATCTAAAGGGTGGGTTGAAGGAGGATGGAGCCAGACTCTTTTCAGTGGTTCCCAGTGACAGGATGAGGGGCAACGGGCCCAAGTTGGAACAGAGGAAGTTCCGTTCAAACCTAAGAAAAAACTTCTTTACGGTGAGGGTGACAGAGCACTGGAACAGGCTGCCCAGGGAGGTGGTGGAGTGCCCTTCTCTGGAGATTTTCAAGACCCGCCTGGATGCCGTCCTGAGTAATGTGCTCTAGGCATTCCTGCGTCAGCAGGGGAGTTGGACTAGGTGATCTCTGGAGGTCCCTTCCAACTCTGAAAATTCCATGATTCCATGATAAATTTTAGTACATTAAATACTGAGCTGTGGCTCAATTAGTGGGGCTCAATCCTGTTCTATGTTTTGGATAGCAGGGAAGCAGGGCTTGTTTTGACCCCGTAGGTGAAAAGCTCAGCAGGATCTTGAGTTCAGCGGCAGAGAAAGGCTCTCATTATAAAGAAGGCAAGATGAAGTGCTTAACTGGTCGTCCTGTTTTTAGGTAGGCTGAGCCTAATTTTTAGCCTCACTGTTACATTATGTGATTACCTTAACCACTCTGGCTTTTGTTCTGTGCTCAGTTCTTGTTGGGGAAGTAAAATTTTATTCCCTTTACAACCTGTCAGCTCTGCCCATTTCTTTTTGATTCTTCTCTCAACGTCTCTTTTGAACTAACAGAGGCTTAAAGCCTTTACTTTTTAAGCAGTTGCCCCA
This sequence comes from Burhinus oedicnemus, assembly GCA_008921705.1. Lineage (NCBI taxonomy): Eukaryota > Metazoa > Chordata > Aves > Charadriiformes > Burhinidae > Burhinus > Burhinus oedicnemus. Next base: position 1,218,956 of record VFFE01007487.1, read on the forward strand.
AGAAGTTTATTAAGGCTTTGCTGTTCCCTTTCCTAGCAATCTGGCAGTATTTTTAACTTAGAAAAAAGAGCATTCCTAATTTAAAGACTATGTTTACTATGTATAGCACTCAGTAACTTAGACCACAGAGTACTGTTAAAAGTCTAGCTATATGTAGTCCTTTCTTCCTTGTCTGTTTCTTTACTTGTTTTAAAAAACCACTGGATTTCTAAGAGAAAAACCTGGCCTGCAGCTCCTGCAGCACACAGTTCAGTCACGCTCCTTCTTCCCACTCTGTACTGGTGACTGCTGAGTTCTTTTCTGTACAGTCGTGGCTCCAACAGGAAAGGTGAAAGAATAACAAGTATCTTAAAGCACAGAGAAAGGCAATATTTTTGTGAGAAAAGAGTGAATCTTGTTGAGTTCCTGAAACAAAAGGGTCTTGCTGCTTCAGGCCAAAAGAAGAGAGCAAAGCCGCAGTCCCAAGCGGGTAGGGGTGACTCCCACCAGACTTGCTTGAGCTTCCAGATGCGGTATATCCCTCTCTGTTGGTGTTTCCTCTCGGTGTGTTATGGATCCTGATTTTTTTATTTTATTTTATTTTATTTTTATTTTTTCCCCCAAGACCCTTTCCTCCTTGACTTGCTAATTCCTCGCTTAGAGAGTAGAGGTGTTTCCAGATCACGCTCTAGGAGTCCGAGTCCTAAAAGGCAGCTTTTGCAGTACAAAGTCTAAGGGGTTCGGTATTGCTGTCGAGAGCGGGCGCGTACCCTTTGTATCAGGAACGTGAGCTGGGCTTCTGCTAGCACAGTCTTCAGGATACCCTTGTTATGCCCTGGCCCTGTGTGTGGGGCAGTAGCTCAAGCGGGGAGGTGCGCTCGGTAAATTCGGAGGCCGGGTGAGCAGGCTGCTGCCTTCGTTCATCAGCGTGCGAGCATCTTCTCAGCCGAGTCTCGGTGACCTGTGCACTACGGCCGAGGTTTTAATCCACTTCAAGCGTTAAAGCTCAGTTATGCCGGTGTAACCAGCAAGGTGTGCGAGCCGCAGAGCTCAGAAAACAGCCAGGGACTGAATGAGAGGAGGCAGATAACGGCTCCAGGAGGAGACTTGCAATTACTCTTCCTGGGGTGGACAGCAGGGAGGTCTGCAGCGAGGAGGAGAGATAAACTTTAATTTTAGAGTTCGGGGTGTGCGTCCCTCTTTACTTGAGATAATGCAGTGAGAGTCATTGCTTTCTGGGCGATCTCTCCTGGTATGTTTATAGCAAATATTGAGTATGAGCAGTATCGTTTTTAGAGAGCAGAAACCTTACAGAAGCAGCAAAATTAGGAAGGCACAAGGTGGGTGGCTCGAAGTCTTTGTGCTGCCTTCAGCTGTCCTGAAAGAGAGTGGCTCTCGGACCTTTTCCGTGCCGGGTGGTACCCGAATGCCCCGTCTCGCTGGGAGGTTTCGGGATGGCAGTGGTGTAGAGCCTCTGGGCACATCTCCCCGGGCTGCCAGCGTCCCGCTTCTCCACATGCTGTCAGCAAAGCAGCTGACGACCCTTGCGCTGTTGGGAAGAAAAGGAACACTTATTTATTTTTATTTATTTATTTTTTTTACCAGACGTTGCCCACCGCCCGCCTGGGCTCGCAGCCGAGTGCCCGCGCAGCCGCTCGCTGGCTGCTTCCCTCCCGCCGCGTGAATTTTTTACCCTTTGAAAATGTGCTTTCCCTGAGGCGGCGCCAGCCTGGAGGCAGGGCCGGGAGCTGCCCTCAGGTGGGGCGGTTGGAACCGGCTGGAACCAGCCGGAACCAGCCATGTCCGGCCCAGGGCAGCCCCCGCCTCTCCTCACAGAGGCGGCCTGCACCTCGACACCCGGTGCAGGTATATATCTTCGTGGAAACTCTGCAAGCTCCTCAAACTTGTGAACTTTTTTTTTTTAAAAAAAGTGTAGAGTGAGGTTTGGCTTCCCCCCC
>VFFE01007487.1:1223345-1370620 GCA_008921705.1 Burhinus oedicnemus
TTTTTTTTTTTTTTTTCCCCTATCCTGAATGTTGTCATGCTGCCTTCTGTTGCTTGACATTTTTTTGGGTTTCCCATCATGTCTGTAATGATTAGGAAAGAATTCTGAGCACACATTGCCTCTGTCCTTGGCAGTTATTTTTGCTTTCCTGGGAGACAATAATTGTGCTACTTGTCTGTCTTCATTGCCATGGTGGTAAGTAGTGGGGGGGGGAGGGAGAAGTGGGAAAAGCACTTCAGTATTTCTGTAGTATGCTAAAAGCCTCAAATGCTTCTGGCAACCTGTTGACAAATTCCTGTAATGAAGATAAGCGGAAAGGAAACAAAAGGTCTCTGCTCTTCAGTGGGCCAAGAGAGGGATGCAGAAAAGGGTTTCTGATACTGCTACTAAGCGTTGTGTGGTTCCACACTGCGTGAGTATCGCAGCCCTTACAATGAAAGTAAATCAATTTAAATAAAAGTAAGAATAACAGTTTGAGTTTTGTCTCTCAATCAGAGCAGAAACACAACAAAAATTGTCTTTCCGGCAAAGGATTATGACAAACCGATACTCTTAAGTCTTATACTGTATGTAATCAGATTTTATTAACTTCTCGTTTAGTAAACAAGTATTAAACTGGAGTAAGAATGTCGTTCTATAACATCTTGTCAAGCAGGTCCGTGTGCTGGTCAGAGCCCTGGGAAGCTGAGGTGAACCAGAGTCGGCACTGGAGTTGTGCAAGGCGAGTCCCTGCACGGTGCTGGGTATCCCTGGGTGGAGAATCCTGCCCAAGTTCCGGGCAAGTCCCTGTCCCTGCCACTGCAGGTCTGGGTCGCTGGACAGATGCTGGGGTAAAAGAGAGCAGAATTGGAGCGTTACTTGGCACTGCTGAGTTAAAACTGCTTGAAATGCAGAGGGAGGGGAAAAAGCAGCATTGAAGAATTGGGTTCTCAGTATAGGCAGTGAAAAAAAGTGGCCCATTATGGTTGGTTTTGACCCCATGAGGGATCTCGTAATTTTCTAAACAATTTTAGTAGAAATGTGTTAATATCCATTCGATAAGAATATTTACACTCGTCCTACTTGATTAAATTACTTCTAAACAGAGCTACATCTTTTGCCTAAAAAGTGGTGTTATTTGAAAATTACTATCACACACATTTAAACACATAAAATGATTTTTTCTTTTTTTTTTTTTTAAAAAGATTTTGTACCTTTAAAAAGTACACAAAAGCAGATATAATCAGACCTAATGCAGGAGCCAGGCATGGACCATTTCCTGTGGTGAAAAACCCTGCTGTCTTGAACTACCTATCAAGAATAAAAATTAGATGCTACTTGAGGCCTCAACCTACTTCTTCTATGCCAAATTCTAGATTAATCTTGCCACCTGCAGTGTGGGTGTATAAATGACACGAGGGGGACATTTTTTTCTCTTATTTTTCATTTTTGCCACATAAATGGTGTGAAGTAATCATGTCATACTGTGCTGGTTTATGGCATTATATCATGTGATTGCCTTGCCTTTTGTGGCCTATTCAATGATACAAAATGCAAGAACATTAGACAAATAGAATGGACAAAAAAATTATTTTTGGCACCTAATGTCCACTAAGCCATTCATCTAAATCAGTAGTTATGTAGGTTGCATACCCGCTAAAAGAGCGAAGTTGGTTCTGTAATTCTGACAACAGGGATTGGTGAATCATGGTTTTGGAGCAATAAATACTGTAGCTGAGCATTGGTGTTTTGGCTCCCTAAAAATCTCTTATTACAGCCTGTCCCCCATCCTCCATACTTGGGCGATAACATTTTTTACATAGTTAGAGCTGAGTTTCCCATTGGTCCCCTGTGCTATAAATAGGAAAATACAGTATAGGATCACTGCAGCTGCACGGATTGTTTTACTGAGTCTGTCCTCCCCTTGCACGTACGGGTGACTCCTCCCTCTGAAGCTGTGAGTTTTCCATTTGGCGTCAGTGGGAACAGACACCTCCTACAGCGAACAAGTTTGTGTTGTAAAATTTAGTTCTGTGTTGTGTCCACCCTTCTTTTCTTTTTTCTTTTCTTTTTTTTTTTTGTTTTATATCTTTTGTAAGCTGGAAGGTAGCAAAGATGCTCTGAGAGCGCAACACGTATAAAACTGGATCTTGGAGGTTAAATGCTCATTGCTTCTATGATGAAAGACTATCTACAGATGGTGTTCAGACCTACCTCGGCTTCTTCCTCTCCGCTTTGGCTCATTGTGCATAACAATGTTGAAATTTTAAAGTCTGTTCGTGGGGACTGGGAAAAATAACAAAGCCAAGATGTGTGGGAGGAGAGTGGGGTTTGTGTGTGTGTGTGTCGTGATTTTTCTTGTTCTGTGAACATCTTTATGGATGTTCATCATGCTGTTTGGAAAATGAAGCAGCAGAGCCTTAAAACACGGTATTTGTAGAATAATGCGGTAAATGGTGATGATTCGCAAACCTCATGTACTGCACTTCATCTCAAGCCTTCCTTTTAAGGGAATCTACTGACAAGTTGACAAGGAGGAGACTGTGCAGTGTTAGGTACAGTGATCTTATTAGGGAAATGGTGGAAGTTGCTTAGGTTTACTTCATTGTAATTAATTATGAAGCCAGGACAAAATGAAGTTTCTTTTTTATAATAGTATTGCCCACAGTTGGGCAAGTCACGGTCCTCTGTGTTAGCCTTTTGTTCTCTGATGCTGGCAGTGCTTTTAATGTTTTTTGATGTTTTGCGAGTACCAGCTTTCAGATGGGATATTCTGCCTTTCCAGCTTTATGCCATCCTAATTGTTTCAAAATGTAGTCATTAAAAAAAAAAAAAGTAAACATTACTGCTGGTGTTATTGCTAACGGCAAGAAATGTAAAAAAGGGGGACACATGTGGCAGTTCTATTTAAATAAAAGCTTATTTTCAGAAACAAAGGCTTATGGAGCAAAAGGGACCGCTTAGTACCCCAAGCACGTTTGCTGTTACGGATGAACCCACAGCAATGGATGCTATCAAAGTTGTCATATTTTATTCATGAGTTGTGGTATGCTTGGGTGAAATAAGAAAAGCAATGCTCCAAATCATAATTACGGTGTAAAAAGATAAAGCAGTTATTATTGTGACATTTTTGAAAATTCTTAAATCTCTCAAATAATTCATCTAAAAATTGCGGAGAACGACTAAATACGTTAGCTGTGTTTATAATTCTTTGTTGCGGTGGGGTGTGGAACGCTTCGCAAATAGAACTTATACATTTTGGGAGAATTATATAAATGTGTGCTTATGTGTGTTCCAAGAAGCAAAGACAACTGGAGTATTGAATATAAACGTAAAGAGGCTGACAGCAGAAATTATACTTCAGTAGAGAAGGGCTTTGACAAATGTATTATGCCTCATGCTATTATCAGGCAGTTAATAAATAAAACAGACACCCAGGATTTAATTTGCTTTAGCAATAACATGGAAGTGAGTTTTCTGAGGGAAAGAAAACAGAAGGGGGAATTAGTTCATGAAACACATTTGTTTAATGCTTGTACAAATTATAAATAGAGAATAAAGAAAAAACATAAGATTTTAGTAATAAATGAGCTACATGCTTTAAAAGTAATAAACTGTTTAGAGTGTCAAGTCATTGGGAGTTTTTGAACCGAGACAGCACTTCAGCATATGCTTACTTTGAACTTTACGGATAATTTCGTTGCCTTTAGTTGGATTATTCATGTGATAAAAGGCTTTACTGGACTGGAAATTAAAACCTTTGTGTCGGTGTAGCCAGGTCTGTTGGCTGCCGTAAGTAGCGTTACGCGTAACCTCTCTCTGCAAGTGAAGAAACTGAGTCGGAGGTTTCTGTCTTGCTGAAACTTTCCTGTTAATGAACTATTTAAAGCTGGTGTTTTGATTTACACATTTTCACTTTTTTACCAGGGAGGCAAGTTCCGATTTCTATGTGGCCTCGCTGCAGTTAAAGTGGGATTTTTCAACAGAGTCAAAATAATTTAGGCATTCAGCTTCTCTCCTGCTTCAGTGGGATCCAGTACTTAAAATGTATTTGAAAATCCAGGTTATGGGTTACTTGTTGACTGTATCTGTCATATTCATGTTAAACTTAGGAATCTTAAAGCACTTCAGAAGTACTTCATATTACTATTTATTTTTCATACTGTTGCCATAAAGTATGAGCAGCATTTATTATTACCTGTAAGAAGGAAGCGTGCTAAATGAGAAATCAGAATTATTAAATATTGCTTAAAAATACAAATAGATCAATCTCCTTGCATGCTCTGTTGAAAAAGCTTAAAAAAGTTTGTTTCTAGATTACAAACACACTGAAGGGTTACAGTGGGAGGAAATAAGTCCAAGCTACAATGAGTAGTTATTTGCGAAACTTTGCTTCTATATCTGATTTTTTGGTTTTAGATGCTCCTCACCTTCTGGTACCATCTTCACTTAAGTTTCTTTTGAACCAAGGCAGCTGAAGAACATGTTTTGTCAAGTTCAGTATATGTTACAGTTTTTCAAAAATCACCTCCAATTTTTTAGGTCTGTGACTTTGAGCATACCTGAAAATGTGTTGTGGAAGGGGAGGAAAAAAAAAATGCTTAGCTTGCTTTTGCATGAAGTCAGAACAGAAACAGTATTTTGGGCGGCTTGTTATTTTGTGTGATGTTAGCATTTGTTATACTCTAAAATAGATCCCTGAAGGGGACAGGACTCCTGCAAAACAGACAGCTTATCTGTAACAATTCTCAGCAATTACTGCTTTTTCCCAACATGGCATACTGGCTCTGTTCAAACATGACGGTGTCGCTAGCGTAGGCCGTGCTCCTCCTGTTAAAATGTTGTTATTATTTTCCAAATTTGCAAATAGAAATCTTTAACTTTATAGTCACAGCGATGGGATACCTTATCTAATACAGATAAACAGTGGAAAAGATGTTATAATCAGTGACTCCTGAACTAATTAACTAACAGCGCATGTAATTTGATTAACTAACGTGATTTAAGAACAGATTATGTGCTTTTAGTGGTAGTGTAACTTCTGGAGCATTTCTATCAAGCATTTCATTTAAGGGATCAACCCTTTGTAAATAGTCTTGATTTCAGCACGAGTCCCTTGAGGGAAAACCAGGGCTTACTTGAGAAGGCGAGCCTAAGCTCAGTAGCCGCTTAAAATACTTGAAATAAGTTAAAGTGGCTGCCTTGAGTAACAGGTGATATGTAGCCTCAGCAAGGTGACCACCGCTGCTCTCGGCAGGAAGCTTGTTGCAAAGCCATTTGGCTTACTCTGGTGTTCTGATTTTGCTCCGTAATGGCCAAATGGTTTGGAGACGGCATCAGTCGCTGCGCTATGCGTGTGCCCGGGCCTGCTGCTCATCCTCCTGCTGCTGGAGACATGACTCCAGTGCTTCCCGTGGTCATTCTGTCCATTTGGGTGGAAAAGACAAGGAAGGGCCCTGGAGATATGAAACCCAGGTGCAGCTGAAGAGGGACAGTTTCTCGATATAGGCTTTGCTACAGCTTTCTACTGCCATCCTTTCTCTGTCACCTTTTGCTGGCTGGGGCTTGAGAAATGTTGGTGGCCGCCTTCTCTCTCGGCACGTATTCGTTTCCAAGTCTTGTGTGATATCTGCTGCTCTGTTTGTTCCAGAGTACTCAATTTCCATGGTTCAGTTCGAAATGCTGATAAAGCAAACAAAGGACTTAGACTCTCTGACAACTACTTAATTAACATGAGTGTGGTCATTCTAGCTAGTGCTCAAGTCGGGCCAATTTTCAAGAAGTGAAGAGTCCGACATTAAGCCACTAAATCAACTAAATTATTGGTTGGGGAGAAACTGATTTGAGAAGTAGTCTCTGTTTGATTTCTTTAGTGACTCAAAATTCTGCTGTCCCTGGTATCTGGAGTTTTAGGATTGGGTTTGCTATTATAGCTTCCTGAAAGGAATGAAATATATATACATATAATTTTAAATGCTAGATTAATTTTTTTAGGTGAGACCTACTTGTAAATTAGTTTACAAGCACGTATATCAAAATGATGGCAATATATGAACGCTTATTGCCAGGGTAGTTTTGCATCATGCAAAAGGAGAGTTTATGTTAAATTATACTATTTTCCCACCTTCTCTAACAGAACTGCTTTTGCTGTATAGTCATGGGAACTTACCTTTGTAACATTAGCTATTCACCCCGGTAATTGCTCCATCCTCTAATTTAATGAAAACCCATTAAACCGAAACAATAATTAAAATGAGACATCATCTCTGTAGGAGGTTTGCATATTAAAATCACCAAGCATTTCACTGCAGACGGATCCTATTCTTGAGAAACGGTGTTTGAAGCAACATGTAAAAAGTGATTTATAATGAATAATCGTAATTTAGAAAGCTGTGCTGTTGAACAAGATTTCCTACTGTTTATTACCGACTCTGAGTGGAGCTAGCAAGGCAAAAGCATTTACAATGTCTTTTGCTACCAGTGAGAATACCTAGAAGCAGAGATGAGAAAACATCGCGCCTTCTTTAGTCCTCCCTGGTAGCACAGTTGTCGTGGTTTGGGCCAGATTGGCCCAATCCGGTGGAATGACAGATTTATTGGCGCCCAACGTGGGGCATCTTAAAGAGAAGGGTGAGGTGTTTTCACCCCTCCCTCTGGGTTGCTGGCAGGTAGGACAGGCGATGCTGGTCCCCACTGTGCCAGTGGAGGAGGCCTCAGAGAGCAGCGTGGTGCCAGCTGAGGACCTTAATGTAAGCTTGGGAGTGTTTTCTTTCCCTTGGCAGTACCCCACGGCTTGCTAAAACCCATGCTTTGTCCTGGCTTGGAAGCAGTGTAGGTGAGCGGCAGGCATGGTTGGATGAATTTGGGTCTGCGCTTGGGTGATGTCTGGGTATGCTGCTACTTGGCTGGTGGGTCTCTGTAGCGTGGTGTGGGCTGTCTTGAGCCTTAGCGCTGGTAGCCGAACTGAGCACCCAGAGCACTCCGAGAGAAATACGTGGCTCTGTGCCTATTCCTGTGACAGAAGCATATTGCAGTCTTTTTTTGTTCGCATATAAGGAGAAATTGCTGTGAATTTTCTCCCACAGCTTAAAATAAAATACCGGCGCTATCTGCTGATAACTGCGTTTTGCCCTTGCTAGGCAGGGAGGGACAACTACCTGAAGCATTTCCCTGCTTGGCAGTGAAATGACTTCTTTCTGGAGAAGATCCCAGTGGTTGGTGTAAGCATCCTTCTGTGAACTTTTGGATCTGTTTGTGACTCGTGTCCTTTTAGAGGAGCAGGAAGGAGTGGCCGTCTGTCACCGGTAGTGTTTTGGGTAGTTTTTTGTTTTTTTTACCAGTTCGTCAAATGATGATTTGTGGGACCAATGTGCAGAAAGGAGTCGGTGCACTGGATCCCACTTGGCCTCAGAGGCTTGGATGAAACACCTGCCTTCAGTGAGCAGAAGGGTTTTGTGACGCAGTTGGGAGTTTTCATCCTGAGCAACTTTTAGAAACTGTCTACACTGAGAGTTGCTAGTTTTGGATCCTCATTCCACTCTTGGTTCCGTTTTTGGAAAGCTGATGACTTAAAATGGGGCACTATGGTTGGCTTTATTTATTTTTTTAATAGAGATTTCAGTTTTATAGGTTTTTGCCCATAGCAAGATAAAAGCCAATATGCTGCAATATTTGATTCTTTAATTGCAGTAGCTGAAATCCAGATTCTGTGTTGTTGCAGGGTTAATTCCGACTTGCCTTTCCAGAGTGACTGTGCAAAGGTTCTCCTGAAAACGTGTTGAAACAAATAGCTTTAAAATGATTGAAGGTACTAATAAAGCAATGTGTTCTGCAGTATGTTCCCTACCAAAGTCAGGAAGTAAAAGGCAAAGGTATTCAAATAGGCTAGTGAATGATCAAACGTACCTGTTGCTTTAGAAAACGTGAGTTAGAACTGGATTTTAGTATTTTTCTCTAATGGAAGCATCTATTAAAGAATAGCGATTTCCCAGAAGGACTGGGATTCAGCTTTTAAGAACTGCTGCTGCACATTTTTCATTGCTTAAAGTTCGAGCCCAAATGGTTATGTACTTCCCTTTGTACCGTGGATTGTTGACACTATCATCAAAGTAAGTTTGGCAAGAACTTTGCCCGCTTTCCTAGCGCCATTCTTTTCTTTCTCTAACTCATTTTGTCTGCTGCTGTGTGGTGATACTTTCCTTACGCTGTTTCTAATGGAGCCGAAGCCAACTTCTCCCTTTCTCTTATTTGGGGCCTCTCACATTCTGGGCTACAAGTGGCAAAAGCCTAAGATTTTAATTTTTAGTTGCCAGAGCTGGTGATGCACAGAGCAGTGGATCCACACAGGAAGATGTGACTTAAGGACCTAAATCGGGTTTGTAAGGACTGATCCTAATCCTGAGTTATTGTACCTTCTTAATTCCGTTTGTCATTAGGGTTAGTGTGTACCGATATACCTGTACATTTCATACGTACAAGGTAAAGCTTGCCCTGACATTGGCCTCAGAGCAGCATTGCCATGCATCTGGACCGGTCCTGTGATGACATGAAAACAAACCCATGCAAAAATAAAAATTTGAGACTTATTTTGAAGGCGCTGAAACTGAGTTTGGTGAGTAATTGTGGTTGCAGGTAAGATTGATCAAGGTGGCTGCGCGTGTAAGAGCTTGCTGCAGCTAAGCAGGGTGCTGTGGTCTTCCTCTGCAGATCCTGGCCAGTCGTGCCGTGGCCGCTGAGCCTCTGCGTAAGTCTAGCCCTGGGTGCAGGTTCCTCTCATAGCTCCTTTTGTCTTGGTAGGGCTGTGCTGGTTGGGGTCTGAACGGGCTCATGCTGGACCCAGCAGGCAGGAGAAGGCAAAACGGTGTCCCTGGGGATGGGGGAGATGGCATTGGGCAGGAATGTGGAATGGCGGAAGCTAAATGGGTTTGGCTGTCCTGGAAAACTGCACTGTTGCTTTTGTTTGGCACTTCTTCCCTGGACCTGTGGCTTAAAAAAAAAAATAAATCAAGCAACAAATGTGCTTACTCTCTGACATAGATGTGTGTTCCGCTTCCCTGTTTTGCTGAAGGTAGAAAGTTGCCTTTACTTGATGCTCTGAGATGATTTGTACCTGTTGTACTTTTAAATAACTGTGTATGCTTGCTTTTTTTGCTTGTTTTATTTTAGAAACACTCTGGTATGTTTAAAAAAACCCTCCAGACAGTCAGTATTTCAAATTAAGAAAATATAATCACATAGAAGGACGTATGAAAGTCGTATCTATGCTTGTTTATTTATTTATTTTGCTGAGATTGCATTATCATTCAAGCATGAAGCGATGTTTCACTGAAGATTACTGTATAAACCTATATTGTTCTATATTATGTAGGAAATACAACATTTCATTACGAGCAGACAGTTATTTTTATAGAGAGCATAAAAAGTATTTTCCCTTTCAGGCACCGGTGGTGAGGGGGCGTATGTATTCTCAATTTTTCTTTTTTTTGAAGTGTGGAAATCAACCTGAAAATAGAAAGCTCTTACTCTAAATGGATCGTACTCCCAGTTCATTTGTGTGGTACTTTCTGCAGAAATCGAGCAAAATGCAAACAGATGACATCCCCAGCGATCACGCGACACGAGGCGGGGCACTGCCACAGGCTTACCATCTCCGTGATGCCAGGTCGCGTGCCCCCTGGATCCTTGCGAGCCTCGGTGGGCTCCTCGGCTTACCAGTCCAGTCGCGGGCTATCGGGTCGCATTTGCCGTCTTGCCACGGCATTGCTGGGAAACTCCCCTTGTTGTAGTTACTGAGGTTGAGGGATGAACAACAGCATTTCCGTAGACGTTTTTGCATCTGCAAGTATGTTTTTCAGTTTTCTAGCGGTAGGGGGTGTTCCTAGGCACTGGTAACGAGTAGACCTGCTCCGAATAACTTAAGCCTATACTTAGAAGTGTGTTAATTTTTAAAAGCCTGGTTATATAACATCCTTTGGACGAATTATACCAGAATAGTGTTGCAAAGCAGTACGTAAATACCATTTGTTATCTAGTTATTTGAACCCAAGATTCTGGAATTCCAGAACTTTGCATCTTCTTGACTTTAATCAACAGAGAATGAATATAAGCTGTTGCACGTGGTTTTGGTATATTCATGACTAGGAAGAGATGGTAGAGTATAGCACAATATTTCAAAGTATGTTTCTAACTGAAGTAGTCAATACATTGGTTATTTGTTCATGATTCTGACCAAGGACTCCTATATTTTTGTATAAAATTTGGTGGATAGACGACGGGATGTGGCTTTATATCTGGGTCCCCCTATAATGAGAAAATGTTGGACTTTGCAAGGCTTAACTGAAACTTTACCGTATACGTTCCACTGACAGGACGGCCTAAGCTTTCGTGTGAAAGAATTTTTGAAAGCTTTGTTAAGTCGTATTTTATTTCTGGTGATTGTGACACCCTTAAGGAAAAAAATACAATTTTTTTTAAGATACTAAGCTTCTTAACCTTCAAAACAAGGGTAATTATCTTGAACTGTCAGTTCTTGCACATTTTATCTCTGAGTCTTGCTTGTGCCTTGGAACTTAGTACCAGTGGATTGTCTATCTGTGTAGATAGCAAACTGGATACTGGAGAACTTAGGGGTGTATGGAACACATGGTTTTGTGTCTCCTGCATCAGCTTTTTTTAGGGAAACTAGATAGCGTTTATGATGAGTGATAACACCTGCTAGGTGAAGATAATGATACAGATAATGAAATCTTGTAGATAAAGACAAAATCTGGTCTTCTGTGCTGGATTGTTTCTTCCTCCATTCTCCTTTCTGATGGTAGTGGAAATGATTTGTGTTCTTTGAAACTTGATCCTCTGCTATGATAAAAGTGGCGTCGGACAGACAAATAGTTTGCTGCTGTAAAGTGGGCATTATATTTATTTACCAGGTGAATTTGAGCCTCTGGCAAAGAATTTTTTAAATGATGACTAGTGATTCTTGACGTCTAATTTGCTGTACTTTGCAGAGGTCAGCTTTTCAGAGTGCAAGGGTATTATGGATTCTGAATGTGTAGGCTCATTTGAAGGGCTTTAAGCTGCACAGGAAAAATTGAGACACCCAATTACAAAACATGCTTGAATACTTTTTCCTTGGAGTTTGGTTTCACTCCATGGCATTCCCTCAGCAGTTGTGTTTCTGAGCGTCAGGTTGTTTTTCAAGCCAGTCTCTCCTCTTTCTGTCTGCAAAGCCTCACTTAATGACACAATGGGTTTTTTTTTCCTGCGGTGAAATTCTGAATTGTAAATCTCATCACTGCTTTGTGTGCTACGGCATTCATGCTGGGCCGGATTCTCAGGATTCAGTAGAGTTAGATGGTTTTCTACCAGCTGAGAATTTGTGCTGGCATTTCTGGCTTCAAAGTAAACCTTTCGAAAGGAAGCGCGCCGGGCTTCTAATTGGTTGTGACATCCAGGAACCGCAAGTGGCACAGGTCTTGCAAATGTGTGACAAAGGCCCAGCATGAGAGACATGGCAAGGGGTGGGAAGGTGAAATGCCGTGATTTCTCCCTTTTGTCGTTAATCATCTTTCGTAGCGATGATATATTGTGAATAAAAGGATGAGCTAAAAATGAATGTGGTGGAAGACTGTGCGTTTGAATCTTAGAATATCAAATAGGAGAAGGAGTGCTGCCGCTTGGACATCAGCAGGATTAGCAAGACTGAAATATTTCTGGATCTGCCTGGTCAGACTGTAGTTTAATAAATATTGTATGAGCTGTCACGCTTTGCTTGTTTAACTGAGAAATCCCTGAAACCATAGTGGATTGCAAGCGTGTCTTGTATTTATTTCTCGGGCAGAAGCACAGCCGTTATAGCATTATTAGCAATAATACATCTCTGCCTTACACAGTGCAAGGACAGGTTTCCTCTGATGTACGATGGAGAGGTGGTAACAGAGTCGGTGGTAAAAAGTGAAATTGGAGCTCGGTGAATTGTGTTGGGAGAGGCAGTGCCTGAGATTTCTCAGAATTTAGGAGCCTATTTATCTGACTGCAGCACACCTTATTTACAGCAACTTAATCTGCTCACAGCAGACACAAATGGCTCAGCATCCCGTAAAAAAATTCTGTCAGAAAATCAGTAGCTGACCAGTTGTGAACTTGTCAAAGTGACAAGTGGGCGTGCTGACAGAGATGGCATTTGGCTTTTTTCATGGAACAAATGCAGTGGTGGAGCATGGTAGGTGACTCTCAAAAATGAAAAATATTGATGGGAAAATGAAAAAAGTAATCTGAATCTTTCTGACTTAGCATTTTTACTAGACTGTTGTTTCCCTCTTTTTTTTCTTTTTTTAAATAAAATTCTTAGATATAGAAAGAGAAATCCATGCAGCGCCCCACGTGAGTGAGAAGTTAATACAGCTTTTCCGGAATAAAAGTGAGTTCACGTTTCTGGCCACCCTGCAACAGAAGGCATCGACTTCTGGAGTTATACTGTCCATCCGAGAGTTAGAGCACAGGTAAGAGGAAATTGTTTCTGTCTTGTAGCAGTAGCAACATAAAAGATACCGAGCACCCGGTGGTCCATTTTGACAATGTTTTGACATGGTAGATGTACAATCTGACATGGAAGTTAAAGCCTTTCTTCAGTTTGCAATTTGCTGCTTCTTGCTAGTTGGTTTTTGTTACAGGAGGAATGCGTTATTTATGTATCCCGGTCTGTAAAATAACTTAAACAGAAAGATCAAAACCAATGTAGTATTGACGCAATGCACTTTGGAAGTTACAAACCTTGTAATGCAATTTCCCGTACTAGTTTATCGTATGCACTTTGGAGTTTGCTTTTTCATAAAAGTTAAACTTACAATTACATGTTTCCTGCTTCACTGTGTTTTATAACATTTTAAAATAATATGTTTTCTTTTTTGAGATTCAGCAATTAAGCTATTAAGCAATTAAGCTACTTGTGCTTCCGTATGGTGATGTGTATGTTTTTTTCCTGGCATAAATACTGTATATTCTTTTTGTGTGTGTGTCTTTTTCCCTTTTTTGTTGTTGTTGTCAGTGTAGGAGGAAGAAGTCTTTTTCAGTAGTTATTATAGTGGCAGATATCAGTTTATTTAAAAAAAAATAATAAAAATTGTACCTTGTATTATGGCCATAATACAATTCCAATGATGTTTTGATGTTTCAAAGCGTGCGTTGCATCAAATAGTCTCCTACTTGTAACTTTGAATGCTTTTTTTTATCATTTCTTAGGGCTTGAAGGACCTGTGTATCTAGTCTGGCTTTCTGTTTTAATACAAGTAATAGGATGTTCTTTGGTTGCTCCCGTTTCAAATTTAATACCAGTCATTCTGCAGCATTTCTTTTTTTGGGGAAAAAAAAAATCCTATTGGTATTTAATTTTGTTTATCACGTACATGATACACAACTGTTAGCCCAATTTCTTGCCTTTTGTTGAGAAGGTATATGAAGGAGAAGGCCGTGGCTTTATTATGACTAAATCGTCAATGAAGGCTTTTGCCAGTGCAATGGCAGAGATGTCCAGACAAGGATAGCTAAGGGGAGGACTCTGCTACTTCCTTATTCTGTCATCATGCTTTTCTGTCACCTCTACTTTCTTATTGGTCTCTTTCTTTTACTTTATTCCTTCTTTCGTTTTCCAGGCCATTGTCTCAGTGTATAAGAATACTGTTTTACGTTACACAAGGATCCCTCCCTGCAACTTTTCCCTTTTTCCTTCTCTCGCTCTGATTCCTTTTGTCACTACTTTTTAATTCCTCCAAGCTTTTCCAGGACATTGTAGCTCTCTGAAGTCATGGCTAACAGGATCAGTTTGCCATGTTAAGGGAGGTTGTGGATTTTTTGGTTTGGTTTTGTTTTTTTTAATTTTTGTTTGTTTAATTTGAGAAAGAGGACGTTGAGGAGAGCTGTTGACAGAGGAACACTGTCACATGTAGGGAGACATGCATGCACTCAGCAAAATACAAGGTTAAACTAGACAGGCAGTGATGATTATACAATGCAAGGCACGTGGATTTTTAAATATGGCCTCTTCTGAATTTAGCTAGTTGACTCCTCTATCTTGACGGGCAGAGACAGGGGCTCGTAGAGAGATGTGCTATGCAGGAGTAATCCTGATTGAACAAAAAATGTGCTGCTGATGTCCTTCTTGGCACTGAGGTTATCGCTAGTATTTCAAATTAATAGATATATATAGTTGAAGAATTGGGTGCTAGTCTCACTTAAATCTTTGTAGTTCTGTGTAGTAACCAAGGTGGTTTTGGTGTGCGTAGTTCTGTGTAAGGGTTGAAATAGGCATGTCCAGTGTTGCTATGAGTGGTTGGCTGCTGTTACGTTCTGAATGTCAGATGGATTACTACAATTATCCTTCTTTTCTGGATTTATTGCTTATTACTTAAAACAGAGTCACTGTTTGTTTCTCTAGTTTCTTAAGTTGCCACTTGGACCTTGATAAGGATAGTGCTTTCAAAACCTTAGGTCTGTGATGACAGAAATCAAAGTGGATAACAGTGGAAAAAAAAATTTTTAACATTGATGAGGAGTAGAGAGCAAAGACTTGGGGCACTACTGAAGATGACCGTGCTTACATTATGATCAGAACTTTCACCTTGATATTTTTTTGATGTTGCTCAACTGCTCGGGTCACTCTAGTCTTTAGCTTTGCACGTGAACTGAAATGGGTGCAGGCCCTTGACACGCGGGAAGCCTTTTTTAAATTGTTGCTCCTACTAAGCTTTTGATAATTATCGTGGTTCTATTCCAGTGACATCCAGTTTTTTTGCAAACTTTTTTCAATCTTCCATGTGTCTATGAAAATAGGCAACGCAAAGGGAATAGTAAGAAGCATCATTATGTTTGAGCATGATTAAGACGTATGG
This sequence comes from Burhinus oedicnemus, assembly GCA_008921705.1. Taxonomy (NCBI): domain Eukaryota; kingdom Metazoa; phylum Chordata; class Aves; order Charadriiformes; family Burhinidae; genus Burhinus; species Burhinus oedicnemus. The sequence goes on from VFFE01007487.1 coordinate 1,238,207, forward strand.
GAACAAGTATTACCTAACCTTATTACCTAACCAGTATAGTTGTTGACTATAGAAAAGCCAAGAACTCTTCCCTTATCCACAAAATAGGAGATGCTGCAGTTAAGGACATAATGTTTTTTAACTTATCAGCATACCAAAAGTGGCAAAGTTAAAAGTTTGAGACTTCAGAACATGCAGGAGGTTGACAACACCCGAATAAAAAGCTGTGTTAGCTGTTGATGCAAGAGTCCCTGTCTTTATGAGAGATGTCTTTTTTGTTGCACACAGTTTTAATAGGGTTTATTCCAAGCGACAAAAAGGTATGTGTATATGTACATGTACACATACACACATGCATGTATGTATCTTCTAAGTTACATATGCCAGCATAACAGCGTAACTAGTTTAAAAGGCAGTTTTGCATGATGTATGTAGTGGATGTATGGATGATCAGCCATAAGGTGGTAATACATAGAATGCTTGGTTTATATTTAATTTCTCTAGTAAGTTTCATCAGGATTTTGTTTTCCATTAATAGCATGGGACTCTGAAACCAAAGGTATTAAAATAAGATGAATACAACTTTTCTTGAAATCAGTACTTCAGATACGGTGTTTTGTTATAGTAAATGGATATCTTGCAACAGAGATTTGCTGTTAGTTTATATCATTTGATGGACAGGATTTATACTACAATGATGATAAATGCATCTTTGTTAATATTTGATCTTGTTGAATCAGCTTAATGATGATACAGACTTTGTTTTCATGATCCAAATGTATTAAAATACAGCTTGGAAAAAGGAAAGCTTAATTAACACAGATTAAGTCTAATAGAACAGTCTGGTAGTATATGCAGACTGTGTACATAGTTATCTGGAATACAGTGGTAAATCTGAAGATTATAATTTATTTTTTTTTTCTAAATTGTAGATAACAATGTAATATGGGATGGACAAACATGTTACTTGGGGATGCAGAAGGCAGGAACTGTTTTCTTTATCGGAGAATTATGCTAGCCAGTGATTCCTAGAAGATCTTTGTGAGCTATTTTGCTCACAACCTTTGGTTCTTCAGACCACCGAGACACTTGGAAAAGGCCATCAAGATATTTAAAATCTCACCCATAATAAATCCCTGTTTCAACTGTGCTTTAATACGGTTTCATCCAAAGTTGTCTGCCTGCTCCTTACCTATTCTGCCCTTGCAAGGACCAAAGCCCAAGAACATAAATTAGATGGAGTCAGCATTGCCATTGTGCTGTTTACTTGCTGGGTTGGAGGTATATTGATAGTTCCTTCCCACCACTGGCCAAGATCAGTATCTGGAGAAATCTTTCAAGGATGTTCAGGTACCTGGGCTAGAATTCTTTGAAATACAGGCTTTTACCAAAGGAGCTGACTATGATTTCCTGACTATCCTGGGGCACAATTTAAAAGCAACTGACTGCTGTAGTATTTTCTTTTCTTGTCAATGTGAACATTATGCCCCCCTCTGCCCCAAAAAAAGAAAAATTAGCCATAAACTCTTCCTGTGCATTGTCTGTAAAAATAATGAATTACAGTGAGTGGGAAAGGAAAGCATTTGTGTACCTTGAATGCATTCTAAGGGTTTTGCTGCTTGGAAACAATGGGTAAGGCACCTGGAAAAGAGTGACGAGTGTTCTTTTGGTGAGTGATCACCCCACTGACTAGCTTATAACATTTTCAAATCATTTACTGCCCAAACTTTCAACAATGACCTTTTAATTGCTGGGGATTGTTTTGGAGGTAGCCACCATCGAACCACTACTCATGTCTAACCGTGGTAGGCCAGAAGTATCAAGAAGTACTGAGTCCAGAATTTTTTTTTTCTGCTAATGCACAAATCTGAACGTCCTCAGATCAGACAAGCAGCACAAGTACACATCACCTGGGACTCTGGTACTTACCTGAAAGGAAATAAGAGGAAAAACAATCTTTACAGTATGTTACATATAACCAGCAGCTGACTGCCAAGCCTTCATCTGGTCATGACGTGGGAGGTAAAACTGTGGATCAGGTTTTCTAATCTTTCATCAGGCAAAATTCCCTTTGACTTTTTGAAAGTAACCTGTTGGGTATTTACTTGCTCTGTCACAAGCCCTCCAAAGAAAGATTTTCTTCTTAACCATTGGTTTATTTTTGTGGAAAGCAGAGAAATTTGGCGTTGTAATGCAGAATATGCAAAACTAAACTCGTAAGCAAAGGAGCTGTTACCCATGAATTACCCATAAGAAATAGGATAATACCCTTATTGACCTTCTCCTCAAGGTGCGTTTTCCAAGCTCCTGGACTCTTCTGTGTTGTGTGTCAGTCACGCCTTCCTAAAGAAGTCATTGTTGCTTTTGTTACTCTTGCTGGTTACTAAAGAGGCGAGATGAAAAACTAACTGTTTTGTAAAATGCTGAGTTGCTTATTTCTTGCTACTATTTTGTGCGTGTCCCAAGTCGGTCTTCTCTGTTTGCTTCATGTTTATTAACACTAACTTTATATCCATGTGTTGTCGTTCTTTCTGAAGAGTGTTTCAAAATGGGAGATCCCACAGCCATAGAACTAGGAAGCGAGTCATGAGATTAATGTTTCTAAGATTTTCTTACCGAGAGCGCTAGAAACTTTATTTTTTTTTTCTAAATTTTCTGAGTTTTTTTCTTTTGTCTTTGTTTTTGTGCTTATAATCTATGTCTGGGACCTGAACTTCTGAAAATTTCTGCCACGCCAGATATTTGGAAACTTGCAAGCTAATGATACTACTGGGGTGAAATGATTTATCAAGTGGAGAATTTGGCCCTTCGCTGCTGTGTAACAGCAAGCTGTATTGGTATAAATACTCAAGGGGATCCTGATAAACGTGTTAGGCTTGTAGTGAGAGATTTTTATTCCTAGCAAGTCAGTTTTGGGTGGGGAGGGGAAACAGGCATGGGAGTCTAGTATATATACCTCCCCCCAGTTGCACCGTGAACAGCTTCTGAGACTGTTGAGGAGCAGACAGAAAGCTGTACGTTCACAAATAACAGTTGGAAGGCTACCAGGCCATAATATGTTTGATTAAAAATACAGAAGGGTAACAAGCTAGTTAATTTAAACACCAAAACCTAATTAATGAAAAGAAACCTATGCAAGTGACTTCTGACCCTAGTTGTAAACCTGAAAGGTTGGATTTACTTCATGCTATGTTTTAGATTATTCTCTGCAAGATGTGTATAGGCATATTGGATTCTGAGATGCCCAGTATTCAAAAAGGGAAGGAAAAACTCTGCAAATGTATCCATTAACCTTTTTCTTTTAGGGTAACGGTCACATCTTCATTAATATTTATACGTAGAATTGCTAAACTGGAAAGCTGTACAGAGAATATAAAGATCCAGTCTTACTTCTGTCCCTCTGAATGAGGTGTGAATTGTGAGACCTCTATGTACCCTTTTTTTTTTTTCTGAGTGGAACAAGCAGATGAGTTTGTTTCTTCCAGAACTTTTTTTTTCTTCTTCCCAAAAGGTCTTTAGAGATGCAAATACAAATAGAATTGGGCCCACCACCTTCTGTGCTTGGGCGAAGTATGCAAAAGAGGAAAGTGAGGCAGAATTGTTATATTCTATACATCTTCCACTGATTTAAGTGTTCTGAAAGAGGAGCTACTGCTTGAGGAGCTACCTTCCATCTTGCTGCTCCCTGCTGAGAGCAGGTGTTTTATGTACACTAGGCTGACAATTGTTGTCTCTCTGAAGCCTTAACATGCTGCTGATGACCAGCTGCTGAAACACATTGATTGGACCTTGTTGGCAATTGGAGCAGAATGGCTGACAGTTTGAAACTCTTTCAAACTGAATTTGGACAGTGCGGAAATGTTGTGGTCAGCCAGGAGCAGGATGTGTGGGTCCCCCAGGAGTCGTCTTCAACATGCTGAGTTACTCTGTTTGCTTTTTTATGACCCTCTGATATCGGCAAAGCACTGAAATGTCTCATACTGAAGGCGACTCTCTGAAAACTGTGTCCACTGAATTTGGGCTGCTCGTTAAGAATGTAACTCTCCTAGTTAATAAGACGGTTAGATGTTCGCAAGGTGTTATTCATAGATGGTCATTTGCTTGGTTGGACATTAGGCTGGGTGATGTGTCTGGGGTTTGTTTTTTTTGTTCGCAGTGTAGTAGTGATGCCTGTGTGTGCTTTTCCTTGGCCCTAGGTCCTGCCTTCCGAAAGGGAGGAGGGTCGCGGTGCCTGCCCTGATGACTGCCAGCTATGGAAAGCTGCTCAGGTGGCGGCGGGGAGAGAAGGAGAAGGCTTGCAGGGCAGGTGGAGACTGAGGGTGTCCGGAGAGCAGCAGGGAGCAGGCATGTGGCTGGGCCTTGACAGACTGGAAAGGAGATTTGTTTTGCTGGGAATCTACCAGAAATGTGTGGAATTTGTCATAACGTGAGAAATCACTGTAAAGCTGCTGAATTTGAGAGCAAGATCAGAGGGAAGAACCTTGCTTGTAAGGACACAGCAATTAGGTAATTTGTTTTCAAATGTTGTAGTTTGACTCAAGTGGCAGACCTTGTTAGTTTAAAAGGCTATGTTATCCTCTGTTGTTTTATTAAAATCTGGCATTTAGAGATTATGGATTCGGCGATCCCCTGAGCTGAGTTTTTGCTGCAGTGGTGAGCATGAGGGAGGGAGGGACCAGGGCTATGATCTGCTTTGGTTACAGCTCTGCTGGGGGCTCTCCGGTCACGCCGGCAGCTCCAGGCTTCTGGGTAGCCACAACGATCCCTGAGCTAATGCCAGCTCGGAGTCACAGGTTAGCTTTAAAAAAAATCGATGGCGCCCATTCAGAAAGTCCTCAGATACAAATGCTTTGTGGACTGCAAATGGTCCACTGGCGCACTGGGGAAGCTACTGTTTCGTCCAGGGTTCGGGATGGTGAGCCCTTCAGGGACTACTTCGGAGTGTAAATGGGGATTGCGTTCCTTGCTAGTTACAGTGATAGCGTGAGTACAAGGTGACTTGGTTTTGGAGTGGTGGTGTGTAAAGAAATGATTCTTTGGTTTTGTCAGGTTACTTTTCTGTCAGACTAGTTCATTGGGTTGACCTGCCTTATTGCAACTGAATGGCTAAATCTGATGCAAAGGTTGAGGTAGGAATAAGCAGGCAGGAGAGTGAGGCCATCTCCTTCAGGGGTGGTTACACTAGAAAGCATTCCCTTACTGTGAGATCAACCTCTGCTTTTTGTGAGGGAATAAAATCAAATTTCTCCCATTACTTGGCCGCTTCTTGCAGATACCTATCTTTAGTAGAGATGTCTTGGTTCTTGTAGGTGTTTGTGTCTATATGTATATGAGGATATATATGTATACCATATGTGTTGGGATTTTTTGGTTGTGTTTTGGAGGTAGCAGCAAAGGAGTCATGACTTCACCTTACTTCAAATGATAATCTTTTCGGTCCTGCTGGCTGTGCTAGCTATGAAGCCTGGTGAGATGTAGTACTATTTTTAGGTGCAGTGTGGTACTACTTACTTGGTTTACTATGAATAGGGGAGAGACCAGGTCTTTTTCAGATAGTAGGCAGGCAGCAGCCTCAGTGAAGATAGATTTTTAGACACATGAAACAGAAACAAAAATGCTTAAGGTCAGTCTTTACAACACATGCCATGAAGATGAGTAGCTGCTTTGTACCAGCTCTGACTCAAGCTGTCTCTTAGCTGGCTGGCAGATGTTGAGGTTACTTTTTTTTCTTTATGTGATCAAAGAGGAAAGTAAATTTGTATTTGGATGACCTTTGCCTAGTTGCAGGTACACAAATGCATATTTTGAGCATCATAGATGCTTAACGCCTTTCAGCTTGCTTGCCCAGCTGCCATGTAGAAGATTTGTAGAACAAAAGACAAAATGTTTATTATAGAAAGTGTCAGTGTGGGGGTTCTTACTGCTAAAAGTTTCGAGCTAGGCTGATATAACATGATTCTTCTTGTCCTCAGAGTGGTCAGAATGGAAAAATAGAGTTGTTTAATTGACTGGATTTAGTTCCTTTTGTTTGAAATGACAGGATACAAATGTTTGAAAGAATCCTTTTTGGGTAGCCAACAGCACAGTGAAATTGAACTTTCAGGCTTTACTTCAGAGATTTGAAGTAATTTAGTATTAAGTTTTGGGTTATTTTGGATTTGCCTGTATAGGAGGTATACTTTTGGAACGCAAGTAGGTGATGACAGAGTCTTTGTCTGTGCAACATATGGGATTCAGCTTTTGTGTTTTTCTTTTGTAGAAAGTTAATCTGATTTTTCAGCGAGATACCTTCATTGTCATGGATGATCCTCCTTCTATTCACGACACCTTTTGTGCTACCTCATGTCAGTCTGATTTTGCTCATAAGCTTTGATGATATCAGTATGTAATCTCTGCCACAGTAGTAAGTCTTTAATGCCACATAAGGTTTGCCACGTACGGTTTTGCTGTGCAGCCTCTCAATCTGTCCGTGTTTAAACTAGCTGTAAAAAGTAGCGTTGTACGGTTTGTAAGTATGCATATGTAGTGGAGGGCTAGATCTGTACACTTGAGCACAGGAGAGCATTTCTTCAAAATCCAGTGTGTGACAGTGCGTAATGCTTCAAGGCTTGGGATCTTACCCTGTCACTTTATAGCAACTAGCGTACAAAACCAGCGCCTGTGGAAGTGACTGAAATAGTTGCCTTGACAGCTGTAACTTGTTCTAGTTTTGTGCCCATACAGAACTGCGGTGACAACTGCAAGGTGAGTGTTTACTTCTGTTTGAAGTCAGATGCCTCTCTGGTTTCAGAGGCACTGCGTTTTCTCTGTGTGGCTTCATTGACAGTGGCGATGGTCTTGGGCATATATGCTTGCCAGCTTATCTGCAGCATAATGTACCCAGTGCGTGATCTTGGCCTGACTTGCTTTCTACTGGGGAGAGTTAGAACAAAATCTCAGTTTCTTTTATGTTGCCGAGCCACTTGGCAGCACAACGAAAAAACCAATGTGCTGTGCGTACCACTCTGCACACAGACTCAGGCAGTGGTAAGGAGCAGTGAAAGGCCAAAAGTGTAATGATCCGTGATTTATCACAGAATCTCTGTAGATTGAAAATCCCGAAATCTGCGTGATAACAGATGCAGATGTGTTGGCTGTTTGTCTCTGAATGCATCGAGAAGCACTTCTGCAAACATGCTAAAGCACAGTCTCGCCTGAAGCCATTTTTATCATTAAACATCATTAAGTGTTTTGATATTCTGCTTGGCATGATGCTATTGTGAAATGGAAAAAGCTATGTGCACAAACATGTCCAAACAGGCAAATTTGTGCAGAAGCTTCCTGAACTTCTAGCTGATGACATCAAATGGGCCGGTCTCTGAACTTTCCTTGAATTTGCTTTGCTATCAAAAAATACAAGAAATTGTGCCTTGACCAGTCTGACAGAACTTTCCAGAAGCTTCTGTTCAATAACAGCCTGATTCTTATTATGGCAGTGTTTTTTTCTTTGCAGCAGTTGAAAAGACCTGACATCGTAGTATTGCTGCAGCATGTGCAAGGTGAATGGTGCTTCCATCCTCGAACTCCTGTGGTTTTGTGACCTTCTCCCACACAATGTTAAGCAGATGCACAAGTGTTTTGACTAGATGGCAACCCCAAGTTTGTACATATTCACAGGGATGCCATCTGTGCCTGCTGCCTTGCCCTGGGACATCTGTTCGGTAGCTCTAGGAGCATCTGCTATAAGTGCTGTGCTGCTCCTTGAAAGAGGCTGTGGGGCTTCATTTGGCACTCGATCAGGGATGACGGAAGTTGTAAAGCCAGAATCACAACTCAATTTTATTTATGTTTGAAAGTGATAAAGGAGAAGATTGCCAGAATTGGATGCAAAAAGTAGTTTTGCTTTAGTTCTTAGAGCTCTTATCAGAGCATTTAATCAGTATGGTGCTTACCAGATGGTGCCCTGTCTTTGTTTTGGGATATTTTAGTGTCTCATGATAGGTGTTAGCATCGTAAAGGTAAGAACAAAAAGTGCTGTATACACTAAGGAGGTTCAGAAGGACATGTATTGAGGCTGTGTCTTATTTGGAGTCTGTGAACCCTCCCTGCTTTTGCCACCCGACATCAGTAGAATCTTTGAATGGAACGTGGTGGTGTTTGTCACAGGTTAAGATCACTGCCGTAGTGGATATGATGAACAGATGAATATGTTTCTTTAATGCAAATGGTGGATTAAGCCAACTCACCTTATAGAAATACTTTGCTTTTTCTGCTTCACATGTCTTACATGCTCTTACTTAATGTTGATAATGACTTTTCCAATTTTTTGGGTCATTACATCCACACCAGCTGTTTCCAACTTAAAGGATACTTTTAGACACCTTTTTCTCCTGATCTGGAAGAGAAAGGAGCTTTCAAATGCACAGTTAAATATTCACTATGGTTGTGACTAAAAGAAGGGGAAAAAAAGACGTATTAAACATGACTGAGTCAGGCTTTATGCTCTCATAACAATATCCATGTGTGAGGATACATAGGGCTTGCAAAAGTTTTCAGAATTGCAAAGCATCTTGAGGTGATTGGTGAATAATATTGTCCTTCTGTAGAGCACGTTGCATGATCTTACATTATCCCAACTTCTTTGATGTGCATAAAATTAATCTGAATTTAGCAACATGTTTTTCTCTTACACATTGGGATTTGAATGAGAGGCTGCAGACAGACCTATAAAAAGCATTGAAATTCTATAATTATATAAAAGAAGCCAGCAGCAGCTTACATGCTGAACAAGTATGGAAATTCTAGTAGTGGGGAAATTTCCGCCAAGGTCATATTGTATTGCTGTTCCATAAACAGCAAGCTTTCTCAATATATGTGTTCTGAGAATTTCATCTGTCAAAATGCATGTTGCTTTTGATCACACCTGTTTAAAAAAAATATATATAAAAAATAAATTCTCATTGAGAAATAGCACCGAGTCGTGGTTTCTCGTTTTATTTGCTAACAAGTTGACAGGTACATTACTGTCTCACATCTCTCTCTCTTGGAAGAGGTCTTGAGGAGGGTAGCAGGGGGCTAACTGTAGCAGCAAGCTGACACACAGGCTTCATGCAGATGTGATGCAGAAGTAGTTGTAATACTCGGGATCTCCCTTGGGTTTTGATATGGATCTCACGGCAACATTGAAAGTCACGCTTGCCTGCTGATGATACATTTATTCAGGCAGTTCCAGATACCGCAATCCTTTCAGGAACCCTGAGTTGTTCTGTTCCTGTGTTTTCTTCTTCCTTGCAAAATACTGGGAAGTACCTACAAAACACCTGTTAGACATTAGTTCATTTTCTTGACTCTTGTATGGTGGCTTCTGTTAATTTCTCCCTGTTGTTTACCTGTTGGTTTATAGTAGATAAAAACTTGTGCAATGGCATTTCAAGTCAAAGGTGAAACATACATTAAAAAAAAAACCAACCCATTTATTTTCTCTGGCTTTACCAATTATTTTCTCACTGGTTGATGATTTCTTGCCTAAGCTTATGTTTTTCTACTCATTTGTCTTCCATTCCGCAATTGGGAGATTAGAACTTCAACACAGAGCAGGTGCATTTATTTCCAGGAGTGAATGGCCTTTGTGTCATTGCTATGGAAGAGGCTTTGCTCCAGAGTCTGGTGGGAGGAGGAAAGAAAAGATGATGTTTGCTATTGAGAAGGCTATTTGCACATGAATTCTATACTGGTAGAGAAAAGGCAACTACATCTTCTGAACTGTGAACGTGGTGAAGTATGTGTGTAGTCAAGATCTCAATGTGAATTTATGGATCTTCAAAAAAAAAAAAAAAAAAAAAAAATCAGTTCAAGAGTGTTGTTTACATTGCCTTGCATTTTTTAAACCAATCCAGCCAGTCTCTGCTGTTGGGATTTTGTTGACTGTCATTTACTGATGTTTGAGTGTAACTGCTTCTGATTTGCACTTGTTGGAGGGTGGTGAAGAATAGGTGCAGAACTTGTCTGCTGTCATCCTCCTTTCCTGGCACTGAAGAGGTAAAAGGTGGTGTTTTATACAGTCCTGTGGCACTTATCAGTGCATTAGGTGTACATATATAGAAATGTTAGTACTGGCTTTCACAGTAAACTTTAACTGGTCAGTTCTGTATTATATAAATTAGTCAAACTCAGTGCGTAAGCAACAAGCTGTTTTTAGTCCTGAAGTAACTATAGACACTAAAGCTTGTCAGATGAGAAACTATATTGCTTTGCAATTCCCTGTGCTGCTCAAATAATAGAGCAGAGATGTGATTAAGTACAGTATCTGACTGACCTTTCCAAGGCCGGACTGTTGCCTTTTTATTAACAAACAAAACATTGTGTAGTAAGTGATTAGCTCTGTGGCTATAAGAGATTATGAGGAACGACCGCAGAAAGCGATGTGCTTCCTGCAGTAGGAGCTTGTCTTGCTCTCAGGCTCTTAAGCTTCTATGATCAACCATGTAACTATATATGTATATATATATTTATACAAATACTTTGTGTGTGAGAGGGATACTAGAATGTTATGTAGCTCTCCCTCATTTTTTTTGAAGTTTTTTGCCTCACTGCTGTTTATCTGAACGAGAGAGAAAGAAAGTCTCTTTAATGACTTCCTTTTGTGCTTTGACAGCAGATGGCAATTATGAAGCATTTAACTTCGTAAGTATGACTTCACTGACAGTACTTGTCCTAGTGCTTTCCTGGCTTGAAAATGCCAGCAGCAGTATGTTCTGTATATTGACTGTGCTCTTACCGAGCGTCAAAATATGATAATAAAAAAATCCTCTCCGGATTTCTTATGAATGTAGTTTAGGTATTGGTGGTGGTGGTAGTCATTAATCAACATTCTGTTCTCCCGTTCAGAAAACTCCTGTTTCTCTGCCCTCCTTGTACCTTTATGTGCGTGAAGCAGGCCAGGTCCTTCACAACACCAGCCTTTCTTATTTTTTGCACTCTGTACTGTGTGTATTTTTTTTTTTTTTGTACGTATGCCTGCTGTGTTTTCACTCAGTTTTGGTTTTGCCTTTATCTGCCTGTGACTGTTTTTACTTTGCCACTTGAGTCTTCGATTCAGGTGGCCTGATAACGCTCCGAAGTTGCATGAAAAACGTAATGGAGAGGCACTGGCAGGCTGGAGGAGGGTTTGAATTTCTCTTTTGGTCAAGATTTATTGTCTCGGTGTTCCCCTTCCCAGTCTGTTGCGATCTTTTGCACGTGTTCCCAGCTAGTGTTTTAGCTCTTAAGTAAGTTGCTCCCAAAGAACTCTGTTTTTCAGCTTTTATGTTCTGAAAAGCCTCCACTTCACTGGTAAGAGCTATTCTTGTTGAAGCGTGCACACGTGTAACGCTTGCGCATGCTGTCTATTAGGTCTGTGTACAGCCAAACAGTGTAAAAGGCTTGTGCGAAAATGAAAATCGGCAACTGGATATTTATTATTTGGTGTTGCATTTATTTTTTAGAAGTGGATTTCATTACTATAATCTCCCCCCCGCCCCAAACTAGCACCCGTCTTTCAACTGCCCTATTAAATTGGTGTTGTCCAGTAGGGCAAAACACGACACTGTGGAGGTAGGTGGGGGTTGGGACTAGCTGGACAAACTAACATCTACACTTAGTTGTAGAGGTATTTCTACTGTAAAAGGAGGTCTGCATCTCCTTCTTTCTATATCCAGGGTTACATTTTAACAGGAAAAAGAGCGCCTTGATTCGATATGCTGTAAATACTCTGTGTGATCTGAGGTCCAAGGGAAGGCTTAGCAATTTTAGCTGTCGATGTGCTACCACCTGTAAGGGCTAAATTCACCTTCGAAGACTTGGCTCCTTCCGCCGGCATGAAGCCAGTTAATAGCTGCACTTTGTTAGCTCTCCTGTGACGGTTCTCTGGTGACAACTGTCTGAAGGTTGTGCTTGTGTATGCCAGGTGTGGAGACGCCTAATCCAGCCAGGAGGTTCCGTTGCCTTGTAAAGATGAACAATTACAGCTGTAACAATAAAAGTCAGAAAAGGAGTTAAGCAGAATTGCATGTAGGGGAGTCCTAAAAGGAAACAGTTTTTAAAAAAAAGTGGATTTGCAAATAGTAAATACAAATTTAATGAATACCTGGTGCCTTCTTACCTTAATGGCTTTTTGTTTGTGCATTGGTAACGGTATGTAGAGATCTTTATTTTCGCATTTCCTACAAATCCTGCATTCATAAAAACATTTTGGTGAAAGAATAAGGATCATTTTCTTGTAGTTTAACCTCTTCTATGGGTAAAAAGAGGATCTTGTTCTCCAGGACTATCAAATGGTGTTTTGAATGTGAGCTGTTTTTGCATAAATGGTATTGCTATTTTTGTAATGTACTGAATGTATAGTCTGGTCTATCTCTTTTAAAAAATGAACTAGTAGTTAATTCATGCTGAGTAACCTCTTTAGACTAAGCAAACACTACATGGAAGGTCATAAAGAAGTCTATGAATTAGGAAGAAAGTGACAGAAGCACTGAATAAATCAAAAAATGGAACTGATTCTTCTTCATGTTTTAAATACAGCTACTTTGAACTGGAGAGCAGTGGCCTACGGGATGAGATTAGATATCACTACAGGTTTAATGGGAAGTCAAGAACCGAGGTGTTCCCGTACCGTCTGGCAGATGGACAGTGGCATAAGATCGCTGTGTCAGTTAGCGCGTCCCACCTTCTGCTCCATGTGGACTGCAACAGGTAAGAAAATATGTTCAGTAATGTATCTTTCTTTAAAAAATGCTCCCTACTTACACACAGGAATAAAATTGGAAAAAGAAATTTTTGGGTTTTTTTAAATATCTAATTTAAAAAGCATGGTAAATTGCCGTGGGATAAGAAAAGGAAAACAAAGCATTAAAATGAAACAATTCATTGTGATTATGAACAAATGTGGAAAAGGTTGATTGCTGACTAGGGAGTATTAAATGCATCTCTGTAGTTTAAGCACTAGCTGATGTTATGTTTGACTGTGATTGCATTTAAGTGCGATAGATTGGTGTGCAGTCTGTTCTGTTGTGAACTGCTTCACTCAGCATACCTGAAAACTCAAAGAATAGATAGATGTGTTAGAGGCATTTTATTTTTGTTTTACGTAACCAAGCAATGCACTTTTTACTGATTTCCCCCCACTGTCCCACTTGGAAACTTCTGAGAAACCTGGAAGCTGCTTTTTGCGTGTCTAGAACTGGTGCTTCTTATTTTCTGAAGGGTGTTCTGTCTGTCATTACACTTTCTGTCCTTTAAAAGTTGTGAAGACTGCAAGATGGTAGATTGTCAGGATTTCAAGGAATAAAAAGCAGCAAACCTAGAATCTCTGCTCCCTAGAATCTCTCTTCCCTCGGGACTTGATCTCGCAATGTAGTGAAGACTCCAGCTTTTGCTAACTTAGTGGTTGAGGAGGAAACTCAGAAAACTTGAAATTGGGACCTTCAAAATAGTCTTCAGGAATGAGGAAAACGAACGATTACTTACTTTCATGTCTTCTTGCACTGAAATTAATATAAAAATATTATTTGCCTTCAGTGAGAGGGTTAGCATATGCATTTTGGAATTGTGGCATTTAAATGGGTAGCGTGATGGTAGTAGATATTTTTTCTGAAGTCTTCGTTTTGTTTAGATGGGCAGAATATAGTTATGTGAGTATTATAGGAGTATGCGGTTATTGGAACTTTTGAAAAAGCTTAAGTTTTGACCAAAGTAATTACGAGATACTGTTTTGAGAAGAAAGTTATAACTGTTTTCTGCAACTGCATTAACTACTGACAGTAAAAATCTAATCTGAAGGAAGGTTGCTTATTGAATCCTTTTATTTGGACCCTAGAAGCAATTAAATGCTTAGAGCAATTTTAATTTCATTGAGGCATGAAAGCTACAATTTGTAAAGATCATCTTCATTTCAGTCATCTGATTTATTTATCTTACCATTATTTGTTTCTGTTATATTATTTCTTTGCTTAAAACAGTATACTTTTTTGTTTGTTTATTGACATACTGGGTTTTGGGACATGTTCTTCATTATCTCCTCTGGGGTTTTTTTGGTGTTTTTTTTTTTTGTTTTTGTTTTTTTAAGTGAACAGCAAATGTGTTTTAGGAAGACCCCTTTTAGCAGATTGTTTTGCTGGCTGCCTTCTTGCACACAATGTGAAAGGAAGACAACACAAAAAGCCTGCCTGGTGCAGCAGTCGATCCAGGGGCAAAAGCGCTGCACAGAGTCATGGTTATGACCTGATTTTTTTTTTTTTACAGCAACAAGCAGCAATAGATAAATAAAATTACAGAACGAGCTGTGCTGTCATATTAGGTGATAAATGTGTATAACTGTCTCTGTCAGGTAGGCCTAAACAGGACTGATCTGTCTAAGGGTTTCCCTGAAGGTGGTACCTCTCGAGGCTGCTCCCAGCATAAATCCATACCTAAATGCCTCTATTTGGCTATGTATTTCTGGTAGTTTATGACAACTCTTGTGGAAAAGTAATGGGAATAGTTTTGAAAGCATGACTTGAGGGCAGATCATAGTAGAAGTTTAAAGGGGTGGGGGGAAGGGAGGAGGGGGAATTCTTTAAGTTCCTGACTGAGCTGTAGCATCTCTGTTCAGTTAGTTAATTTTGAGAACGTTGGTGTTATAGTTTGCTTTATTATATCTTATCCCCTACATCTTTGCTGTCAGGAGAGGAGTCAACATCTTGTTGATCTTTGCACTAGCATTTCCTGATGACATTACAATAAATGTGAAAAGCAGTGAAAACGAAGAGTAAGCCAGTGATGGGTACTTTTGAGCACTACTGCAAATCCTAAGCCTTCCTCATGCTAGTGTTAGGACAGCGGCAGTTGAAAGCATGTACAGAATCCAGTGGTAAGAGCTGTAGACTTTACATGTAAATGTCACCATTTTGGGCTAGGGTGGTGTCACTGGCTTTCAGCAGATTTCAGGATGCCTAATGGGAAGCGATGCTTCTGCAGACTTAATTGAACAAGTCAATCACAGGGAAGGAGAAGATGACTGCAGTCAATAGATTCACCTGTCCCACCTGCAGAGATTTGGTGTCATCAGAACAAGAATTTAGCTTGAAGCGTACCTACGTAGGAAAAGAAATTGTGTGCTTTTGACTTACTGTTCTTTCCCCTGTAAAAAACAAAAACAACCCCAACAAAAAAACCTCCGAAGCTAAAAGGAAGAAAAATCGACCAACAAAATTAATCCCATGGATTCCAACTGGATTTCTTAACAGGTGTTGCAACATTGCTTCCTTACAGGTATGCGTGAATTTGTATAAATGCATTACTCCTTTTGTTTCGGGCTGTGGTAATATGTTACATGTTTGGAAGGCTCTTCTGAGTGAATGATTTGTGAAGGCAGTGTTATTAAAGCTAACCTGTATCTGAGAGCGCGTTGAAAGCGTCTGCTTTGGGAAAAATATCCAGCCGCAACCTAACTTTGCTACAGGATTTGTATTGCTACCCAAAGCTAGTCTCTGCCTCCAAAAACTGCAGTGGATCAGAAAGCATTGGAGATGAAATCTTTAATTTGTAAACAGGTAGTCGAATCTACTTTTATTTTTCCTAGCCTTATCACCCACATTCCTCTGATTTGTAAAATTGCTTTGACATTTGGTACTTGATTGTCTTTTGGATTCAAATCAAAGTTGACTTTGTTTTTCAGACCTGGATAGGTTAGGGAGAAGTACTTGAGAACTGCTAAAAGCCTTTAGTGCTTTTAAGAGTCATCTTTAAAACAGTATAATTGCCTCTGTTCTAATGAGGTGTAATATGGTGGGGGAGGCATACGTATCAAAGGAGGTGTATTTGCCCAAGTACATGTCCTTTTGAAATCAGTTCCTGCTGCGTCTTTCTTGCTCCTTTTGGTGCTCTTTCAAGAACAAGGAGTAAGAATTGTAGCTGAGTTTGATGCTAGAGCTGCTGATACAGGAAGATACATTAGAGTCGCCACTACAAACCTGTTGAATGTCACTGGGCTCTTCTCACTGGCTTGTAGAGCCTTTGTCCTGGGCCCAGGTGGTAACCTCTAGCCAGGGGTACATCCCAGGCAACTGGCATAATAAGCAGTGGGTGTATTTGCTAATGTGCTTTTAACATTCTAGTAAGGTTCAGAAAGCTTAGAAATATGAAAAGGCTATATTATGAACGTACAACTGACGCACAAGTAAAGCCTGTGCTGGAAGTAACATGGAAATTAAGTACGCTGCTGTTAATTTCCTTGTATCTCCATTGCTTAGTCAACTAGTGGCGAACAAATCTTGTTTCAAAATATAGGTTATGTGTAGGATCTATGCTCCCCTACTCTAGGGAAGAGGGGGTTGTCGGGGGCCTTCTGGTGGGTGTTTAGTTTAAGCTAGAACAACTGTGTCATTGTTGGAGGGTCCTTAAATAACCTATGGCACTAAAGGGTTAATATATGATGAAATAAACTCTGCCGTGCACCTTCCTAAATTTGGCCTCTTAGGGGAGCAGAAGTAAAGGATCCTGCTGCACACCCCTGCATCGTCAGGAGATTCGCAACCCCAGGAAGCTGTCGTAGTCCCACAAGAGCTGGCGTTTGTCTTCACTTGACTGGGAGTTGGTTTCAGCTGTAGAGTCTGTAATGTTGCCCGTGGTACCCGGCCGTCCACTGCAATGCTTGTCCCCTACAACAGGAACAACACAGAAAAATGTTAGGTTTAGTAATGTTAAGAGAAGAGTGAGGGAATGGCACAGAGCCTACAATTTAAGAGGTTGTAGGTACTGTATCAAATTGTCAATTTATTTAAGAAATATAAATTCCAAATTGTTCTCGGTGTGTCTAATTAATCTGGGGAGGTAAGCCTGAAGGCTGCTTGCTTTGTATTTTATTGTTTTAGTTCTCATTAACCATATTGCTATGAAGGTACTCATCTGTTCAGACAGTATCAGTATTCCTTTACTCGAACTCTATCTGCAGGCGTAAAAGGGAGAAAGGCACTTTGCTGCAAAAATTAATGCTTTCCAGGGGAAATATGTGCTGGAGTGCCTTTTACTATGAATACAGCCTGTGGTTTTGATGGATACTCTTAGCTGTTTGATGGAGGGGGTTAGTAAGAGCATAAGAGAATAGATTATAAAACTGGAGCAGGCTAGGAAGTAGTCTCCAACTGAAAAAACATGTTGTCTGCTTCTTTTATGTTTCTCCTGATAGAACAGAGCATTAGGGAATAAAAAATGCATGAGCAGTGCGAACTTTTTAATTGGAAAAATAAATAAATTAAACAACATATACCAAATATGGGAATCCAAGACCTCTGAGTTCTTATAAATAAGGTATTCTGTCTGCCAACCTGAGGTTTTCAACTTCTCTAAACGAAGTACTATGATTTTAATTAAAATGTAATAAATTTAAAGAAGGTTAAAGGATGTATTTAAAAGAGGGATTCACTGCTTTACTTTCTGTAAAACACTTTCTCTGGAGAGAGAAGATGGCATGGCGGCAGTGTTATGCAGCTAGGTAATTTACTCTCTACCTTTGAATATGATTTTGTGACCCAGATGGCTTCTCTGCGATTTAAGCCGTAGCAGAAGCTGTCAGAGAAATGGTTACTTGGGTAGAGTGCTGTAATTGTGCATTACAGGTGCACCCAACTTCAGATCTGTGGTACTGTGGATTGGAAGTTAATTTTCACCTCCCGATTGTCCCCTTTGTTTGACACAAAGGCGATAAACTTGTTAGCATAAGAGAGATCTCCAGCTGGCATATCACGTCAACTGCTGTCGGGGCTGTGTCATTACAGTTATTGTAGTTAAGCTGCAAGGAAATGCTCAGGGTGCATTCAACATTACTTGGGAAAAGAATTTTTTTGTTTGTTTTGCTTTAAAGGAAGCTTTTTAATAGCTGGGTTTTTTTCATGGAATGGCGAACGCATCAGCAGAATGGTAGTATGGGTGTGACCAAAGACTGAATGATATCTCTTAACCCAGTCCTCAATTATGATGAAATTTTTTTTTTTTTCATCCTAGATGAATCAGTTGAACTTTTTTTGTATGCTACATTGATAGAATTGGGAGCAGGCCACGAGTATTTAAGAAAGTGCTGAAAAAGTACAATAGAAAAGAGAAGATAACGATCCGTACCTGTGCCTGGCTGTCTTCGATCCTCTGACCACCCCGAGAAGGCAGCAACCACTTGCAGTCAGTACAAGTACCTGGGGTACTGCGCTGCGGCAGAGAGGCCTCACATAGTTGCTGCTCAGAGCGGAGCAGGCATCTGCTTTGGTTTCTTTTAGGAGTTTATCCCAGTCCTGCTGATGTCAGTTACTGAAGAGTAGAATTCACCTCCGCGGGTTCGGTTAAGGGTCTCGAATGGGAGCTTGTGGCACTCTGCTGAGTTTTAGGGACCTGTGGAGCCAGAGTTTTGTAGCTGCAAAGCCCAACTACTGCTGAATATAGAATTAAGTGTTTTTTCTTTTTTTCTAATTTAGAACTGGGCACTTGCAATGCTTTCCAATGAATTGAAAATGTTGATAGACAGGTTGATGACTTCAACAGGACAGGATTAATGTGTTATGCTTTACCATTGACATCTTGAATTAATTTTGTTTGTATGCTATGGGTGTGTCAGAGAGAGAGGATGGATAATGGTAGAGGAAATAATCTTAAATCAAGACTGGCAAGCCTCAAATGATTTAGTCATTTCCTAAAGTGTGTGAATAGGTGTATTATCTCATTCTGAAATATTTTTTGTGTTGGTCCGATATACATTTAGTTTTGTGTGGTTTTTTTTTTTTTTTAATGTCAAAGCAATAAACTGTTAAATTGAGGTGATTTACTTCCAAGAGCAGTCTCTGAAAATTGAGCCTGCATAGTTTGAAATGTATCTGGATATTTGTTTCTATGGATTTTTTTCAGGGGAGGTCTCCTGTTACTTGATTCTAGTTTCTTTTAATTTGTTGGAGTGCTAATGGGGGTCATACAGACAGAGAGGCGATCATGGTAATTTGAGAATCAACCAGATAGAGCAAATGTTTTGGGTTTTTTTTTCCTTTCAGATTATGAAAACAATTATCTTGCTCCAGCCAGGCAGATTAGCTGAGATCCAAAACATAAATGAACTCTTTCATTTGAAGTGGTTAGCTAAACTCTGGAGTTTAGAATGGGAAGTCACATAGGGTAACACTGGAGCTGAATTGAAAAATGGTAGTATAATTTTAGTTAAATAGTTTTATAAAAGCATTGGACCTTTACCAAAGAGCAGATGAGAACGCCTCTGAACTATTCAGAAACTGACTTGATATCTGCATTTCCATATAGCAAATAGTACGGAGTCTTTCTAATGATGTGAAACCTCCTGAGTGCTGTGGGGTGTGAGAGGGTCACTCAGCAAAGAGGACTGAGACTGCTGAAGTCTGTGAAACCAGCCCAGAGATTTCTGAAGTGGTTTAGTACTTGGGGAGTCTTTCTGTGACAATTTATAACTGCACTAATTCCCCAGAAGTAATTCTTTTTGGAAATCCGACCTTGTCAGAATCCTCAAGTTGACTGCAGGGAGGTGGAGACTGCTTGACTGCATTTATTACTACCCAAAACCTGACAGTCCCCATCATTGCACCCCTTGGTGACAGAGTGAACTGACAACACTGTAATGGCAGAGTGCGCTGCAGGAGCAGTCACGTTTGTTCCTTGGGTGTGGGAGCTGAGGACACGTGGGATGCTCAGAGGTGGAAGGTGCCAAGGCTTGGAAACGCTGTGAGCATGGCTGTTATGGCTCATGGGATGTAAGGCAGTGGCAGGGACCTTGCTGCAGCAGCGGTGTGGTGTCCTCTCTCACTTCACGGCCATGCAGAGCCACCTGGCGTATTCGCAGCCTTAAGTGTGCGTGGGAGAGCTTTATCCAGGTCTCTGTTAGGTTTGGATGGTCCTGCAGCGTGTAAGGGGGTCAGGTGGGCTCAGTACTGAGAGCGGGCACAACTGAGTTTCTGGTTCTGTGCCGTGGGGTGAGAGCTGCTTTGCAAACGTGCTGATTGAGAGAAGGGCAAAGGCAGTCCAGTCGCGCACTTCAGACAGTGAGACGTTTCTGGGAGTTGAGGAAGTCCTCTGTTTCTACACAGATGGTTGGTGGGTTTTTTTTATTGTTTGTTTGTTTTTTTAAATAAAACATCAGCTGTTGTGTGATTGTTGTGATCTGTATTACCCGTGTAATGATACATCGAAGGAGCGGTAAGGTGAAAGGTGATAGTTTGATCCTCAGCATACGAGTAAGGTAACGTGCAACTTCCAGTCCTCTAAGTTGTTTTCATATGTGAGACCTGTCTGTAATGAAAGAATCAGCAGAAGCTGCATTACTTAATTGAGCTGCAATTTTAGTGTCATTCCCTTCAGTGTATCAACTAATGCAACTAGAAGGACTTCCTCAACCCTAGCTGAATCTTTCTGTGTCGTGCCAGCCACTTACCTTAAACTCGACTGAAAGATGAGCTGTGCAGTATCCCTGGGGTGAAATCCTGGCCCCAGTGAAGTCTGCAGTGAAAACTCTGATTGACTTCAGCTGAGCCACGCTTTCACCTCCCCAGTGTGTCAGATGTTGTGAGAAATGAGCTCCAAACCTGAGTGCTGTCCCCGGAGAGTGCTTTTCTGCCTGTCTGCCTGGCAGTTTCCATCAAAACTTAATTTTAGAACCAATATAATGGCTTGTTCTATGTTTACTGTATGTTTCGTACACTTCCTCGGCTATGGCCAATTAGTTATTATGGAGAGAGTGCAATGTTATCTTTCAAACCACCGAGGCTAAAACGGGCAGTTGAAAAACACCATGGGAAAACGGAGATGTGGGTTATCTGAACCTGCGGTAAGGACTGAGGAATGTGGAATGAAATGGGCCCTCGGTGGGGTTATGGAGACAGCGGCTAATGGGGAGAAGCGGCAGCTCCGGGGAGAGCCCAGCACCATCGCACAGAGCTGAGACAACACTAATGGGAGGGCTCTGGCAGGAATGTGGCAGCAAAGGCAGGGTGTTAACAAGCAAAGCCTGTGGTCCTCAGCCTGCA
Source organism: Burhinus oedicnemus (assembly GCA_008921705.1). Classification (NCBI taxonomy): domain Eukaryota; kingdom Metazoa; phylum Chordata; class Aves; order Charadriiformes; family Burhinidae; genus Burhinus; species Burhinus oedicnemus. Next base: position 1,259,203 of record VFFE01007487.1, read on the forward strand.
CTTACCTTCAGTCATGAAAGGAAATTGGGTCTGGAATATGGATGAGATGATTTTATGATTACACACAAATCATTTAGTGATGACATGAACCCCTTGATGAGATGATCCCTGTGACAAGATACACTGTAAAGCAATTAAATTTTCAGCAGATGATTTTTTTGGAGGGGGGAAAGAAGCTGTTTAGTAGAAAGGTTGCTTGTGGCTGGCTTCCTTTTAAATTTATTTTTGTAGCAGTGCAGAAAGGAGTTGGAATCAAAAGCCTGATTCTTCATGTGGTTGCGCCTCTCTTACCGTACCTGGGTAAAGCACTTTGGGGTTGGGAGTAGCTTGAAACAGAAAAGAGGAAGGCTGCATATACTTTGTGAAGAAGGGCTATTTCTCAGCTGTAAGCTTACTTGGCTCCAGGTTCTGCTGTAATTGCCCGTTTCAAAGACCCGTGTGCTGCAGATCTTGGGCCAGGGACTGTCACGTCTCCCTGTATAATGCAGGTAGATGTAATAGAAGCAAAGATTCGGCACTGCCGGATCTCATTCAACAAATGTCTTGTGGCAAACACCAACAGTAATCTTAGATCCCCCCCTGTCCCCCCATGACAAAATAAAGATGACATAAACCACGTAACCATGGTTTTACCTCTTTGTTCTGCTAGAATTTTATTTTGGGGTTAGTTTTGCTGCAAGACCTGAAGTACCAGTGCTGCTTTGTGCTATTGTTATGATGCACATTTTAACCCTGTTGCTTTCTGGTGTAAGGTAGGCTTAATTGTTTAGTACTTGTTTCTTAGATACTTTAATATAGTTTTTTTTAATCTCATATCTATCTCGCTCTAAGGGCTTCTTGTTTAATTTGTGGGAGAAGAGCTTTTCTTCTTTTTATATCTTGGAAGAACCCATTGAATTAATTTCTCACTTATTTCTAGAATCTGTTTTGAATTGCTCAGTCTTGGTTTACTGATATTTGGCATCTGGGATGTGCTCTGAACATTTGGTTCATCTGAGACGGGCTTTTGGTTTGATGTTTGGTATGGTAACAAATGAGAGTGCTGTGATTTTAGCTTTCTTGTTAACAGTTTGCTTTATTCAGTGTTCTGGTTTAGAACCTGATTCAAAGCTTACTGAGATTAAAGGGTGTCTTTTAGTGAGTTTTAGCGTTGTCCACATTTGTAAGTGGATTTGTCTCCTTGTCTGTAGTGGACACTTGTGTGCATCATAAAAACCCTGCTGCTACATGTTTTATGCTCTGGTATTCAGATAGTGATAGTTGCTCACAAGTGCTAAAAAGATGCCAAAATACCTTTGGTGACTCAGATCTTCATTTGAAAAGTGGTATTTGAGCTACGTGGCTCTCGGCTCTGTATTGAAATGTTTAAAGATAAGTACCTAAATTCACATCAATTTATGCATGTTGTGGGCGTTGATTTTTATAGATGACATCTCCCTCAGCCCTTAAGGTGAGGCATTCTTTTGACCCAGACACCACCCTAAGCACGGCTGTAGCCAAGCAGGCTGAATACGGTAAAAGTAGGCATCTTCACCAGAATGAGTGACGAGTACATTCCTCTTGTGCTTCTGCTACTCGGAGATTATGTGCAAGTTTTATGGGCAATGCCAGGACGATGAACCACATGCTATTTACCTTAGATTTACCAGGTCAAAATGGACTTGCAGGAACACTATTAAAACAAAAAGGTTGCTGTTGTGGTTTAATGCGGGTAGGCAGCTAAGCACCGTGCAGCTGCTGCCCCCACGGTGGGATGGGGAAGAGGATTGGAAGGATGAAGGGGTGGGGGGGTGGAAGGGAGTTGAGGTAAAGACAGTTTAATAGGTAAGGCAAAAGCTTTGTGTGCAAGCTAAGCAAAACAAGGAATTCATTCACTGCCTCCCGTCGGCTGGCAGGTGTTAAGCTGTTTCCAGGAAAGTTTCCAGGAAAAACAGGGCTTTATCTCATGTAGTAGTTACTTGGGAAGACAAGCGCCGTAACTCCAAGTGTTCCACCCTCTTCTCCTTTCCCCCAGCTTGTATTTCTGGGCATGATGTCGTATGGCATGGGATATCCCTTAGGTCAGTTGGGGTCAGCTGTCCTGGCTGTGTCCCCTCCCAACTTCTTGTGCACCCCCAGCCTGCTCGCTGGCAGGGCGGCATGAGGAACAGAAAAGGCTTTGACACTGTGCAAGTGCTACTCAGCATTAGCTAAAATATGGGTGTGTTGTCCACGCTGTTTTGGTCACAAATCCAAAACATTGCTCCATACCAGCTGCTTTGAAGAAAATTAACTCTCTCCTAGCCAAAAGCAGTACAAGTTGCCAAAGCTGAAATGTGCAATGACATGTTTGACAATCATTTGGGTGTCAAACTAGCTGGCTTGATATTGAAAATCCTGTATTACTGTCTGAGATATTATGGATAGTGCACGTACAGTAAAGTGCAAAGTGCTCTGGATACATCACATGTAAGATGTGGTTGACCTCGTAGTTTGTCCTAATTATTTTTTTTCCACAACTCTTGAAAATCCTAAGCAAATGGCAAAATTTCTATCGTTGCGTAGAGTCTGACTCCAACTATTTTCTGGGTTTCTTGCACTTTCAGGAGTGCTATGTTTGCTGTCTGAAGATGGATAAACACTGCAGCTTTGTAGACAGGCTGTTAGCCTAGGGCTGAGACACTCTTTAAGACTGTTATCATCAGGAACCAATTGTATCAGTTCTGTCATTTGCAAAGAAAAACTAATAATATGGACCTCGTTCGCAAAGGTGTTTGAATTCATCTTAGGATTTCCAGATGAAAGGTACCATACGGGTGTAGTATTCTGAGAAAGACTGATTTCTGCCCTTCATGTGGCCAATGTCATATCAGTGGGTCCAGTCCTTTACTTTGAATCAATAACGATGATTGGTTTTAGTTTAATGCCCAAGAAATACTGCTAAAATTCATTGATAAGTTTGTAAAGAAAGCCCCGCATGGGCAGCTAATACCTCTGTGAATTTACCTTTATTCAATATATGTGTGCAGAATAAACCTCCAAACTTGACAGTGAAACGTGCTCTTCTAACCATCTTTACTTGCATTTGTTTAATTTCCTCCTGTTTGTTAGAGGGTCTTGAAAGTTAATTTGCATTTCTCCTGAATGAAAAAAGAGATTGTTTATAGAGTAATATGTAGATACATTTTTATTTTTAAGTTTAGATTTGTAGTTGGAATAATTAAACTGAAAAGTAGAGTACATTCAGTTTATCTCCGCGATTATACAGGGAAATCAATGAAATCGTTTGGGTGACAGAGTTTGAAGAGAACTTAAAACCTGAGCATGCACTCTTGCGTCTTTTACCTAACGCTACTATCAGGGATTGTAGTGGTAGGATGAGGGGTAAAGGTTTTAAACCGAAAGAGGGGAGATTTATATTGGGTATTAGGAGGAAAGTCTTGACTGTGAGGGTGGTGAGGCACTGGAACAGGTTGCCCAGGGAAGTTGTGGCTGCCCCATCCCTGGAGGTGTTCAAGGCCAGGCTGGACGGGGCTTTGAGCAACCAGGTCTAGTGGGAGGTGTCCCTGCCTGTGGCAGTAGGGTTGGAACTAGGTGACCTTTAAGGTCCTTTCCAACTGAAACCGTTCTATGATTCTATATACTGTTACTGGACACCTCCCATTTTTCTCTCTCAGAGCTGAACAATAACTTTTGATTAAATAGTTGGCAGTCACTATTGTATATTCAAAATTTAATAACAAAAGGCTTCCTTCAAAACCTGAGATTTTAATCTAAATTGCTTTCCTCTGTTAAGTGATTGTGAACTCCTGTACTATGACAGAGGAGATAGCATGAAAAAATAAAAAAATCCCTCAGGAAGGTTATTTTTCTGAAACAGAACACTGGAAACTGAATGAATAATTCAGTTAAAGTAACTCTGGAACTGAATGCATGTCAAATAATGCATCCTATCTGTAAACACTATCAAGAAAATCCAATCACATTGGTATTGACACATTTTCATTGGGAAGCATATAAAATGGGTTGAAAGAGAAATATGTGAAGATACCTTAGTATTTCTTTTCAAAATCAGTTCTTAATCCCTTCAGAAGAGTAGACATAAAGACAAATCCCAATATTGTATCTTAAAACTAGAGACCGATACAATTATCTGTTTCTTTACGTAGTTGGGATTCAGAAAGTGTTGGACAAACTTTTTGAAGTGGCTGGTTATTTTTGTACAACGGGTCGTGTGTTAGGAGGCCTGACATTTGCTTGTTCAGATACACTGAGTTTTTGCAGCCTCAGCTGGAGATGGTAACAATCGTCAAGGTGGTCAACACCTCTGCAAATCAGATTAGGAGAAACACTGATGCAAAACATGGGGGAACCTCCCTCTCTCCTCTGACTTTCTTTTACGAAAGTTGAGAGTGCTATTTCAAAGCCTCTGCCGTGAACAGTTTGTTATTGTGCATGACTTCTCCATACCCTTTAGTTTATTTAAAGGAAGTGAGGATCCAGACGGATGTATACAGGATAAGGAATGGTTGCAACAGAATGTCACTTTTGAGGATCAGGTTTTGAATAGCAAAAATCTGTTTTGATGATTCACCCCGAGGTTAGCGAGAGCTTCTGTGCAGTCATTGGAGGGGCATTCGGAGTGATTCATTTAACGTAAGATGAATCACACCCTAGAAACGCTTATGTCTGTTCATTAAATAAGTCTAGAGGACTAGCTCTGCTGTAGGTGTAAACTTTTGAGACCTCTAAAATTGGGTGCGATGAATTCAACACCTGGTTGCTACGTGGAAATTTATAGCTTCAAGAGAGTGTGGCAGCCATATCAGGAACAAAAAAGGCTGTTCTTGGATTAACAGAGAACAGGGACTAAGAAACGAGGTTCCTGCTGTGCCTCGGCCACCAGAATATTTAGACTGCAGCTATTTGTTTTAATTGTACTATTAATAAAATAAATCTCTCTGGTTCATATCTAGCCCACAAAATTGAGAAGGCATATTCCCATTTTAGTGACCTACTCGTATTTTAGACCTGAGAGAATTTGGAAATGTCATGATTTGCTGTGCTACTTGTGGTAACTGTTGGTGTTGTAATCTATTTTATTGTTTAGAATTTTAGGCAGTTGCATCTCTCTCCTGATCAGTCCGTGTTGGCTAACGTGAACAGACACAAAGTTTATTTTCATGTTATACTAAATATTTCAGCTATTTCCAAAATGCTTCTGGCATGGCAAATATGATATGTATGAAGTAGAGCTGCATCTCCACAAAAGTGAAAATACTCTCCAAGTGTTTACTTTTGCTTGTTGAAGTTGCGCGTAGAAAATCTTCTTCACTGCAAGAGATAATTCCATGTCACATTTTTTCCAGAGGGAATGTGGCCCAGTGTGTGAGGCAATGATGCCTCAGTCATGCCCAGTCTAACGGCTTAGATCTTGGGCAGCATCCCTCCCCGGCTCAGTCTTTGTGATCTTGGTTAACCGGTCTTTCTGCGTTTCAGTTTGTACACATGTAAAATGACAATATTTTCCTACTTTACCAGAACGTTGTAAAGATGATAAAAATAATTTTAGATTGAGTGGGTGAAAGGGAACTGTCTCCTTGTCCAACACAGCTTGATTGCTAGAGACTGTCTTCCTCTAGGCAGACAAAGGTGTGTGTATGTGTATTTGCATGCAAATATTGTAGATGCACTTCCTTTCAGGAATCCACTGATTATTTTATAGATTTTCTGTTTTCTTTATATTGTATTCATTATGCCACAGACGCCTGCTTGGAATGCGTCCTTGAAAAAGGTGTTTCTGAGGATTGCATAAGAATACTTAATAAACCAAAGTGTGCAGATAGGGTAGAGACATAGATACAAAACCACAAGGCTATCATTGGTCTTTGTCAATTAACAGGTGTTTTTCTCACCACATTTAGCTAAATAGATCAGCGGTTAGTGAATGCATTCTGAGCATGAACAAGAAAGGAGGATTGGTTCACAGTTGTATTACTCAAGGTTTATGGTTTAGCTCCTTTGAAGTATGTCAGCGTAAAGCAGGGGCAAATCAAGCATTTTCTTGGAAAGTGAATGCAGTAATCATAAATCTGAAAGTCTGAAGTATGGAGTAGAGCTTCCATTAACCTAGAGACCTGGGTCTCCTCATGCTGGAGCGGCTATTCAGTCTGCAGTATTTTTAGAGACCACAGTTCCCCTGGAGTCCTCTTTCTAAGCATTCCTGTTTTTGTGAAGTGTATTGTGCATTTCTCCGTGTGGTATCAAAGCCAAATGTATTGGAAACTGATCTCCAAGGAGCTCTAGACCAGCACTTCATAAACTGGAAGCGTAGTAGATATAATTTAGCTATTCATATGCCAAATACAAAGTACTGGTCAAGCGTGGATAAAGCCATAGAAGGTGACACATCTTAGCCCAGAAAATCAAGCAAGGGAATGAGAATGATGTGGAAACTTAATGTAGCTGTAAAAAAAAAAAAAAAAAGGATCCTTTTGTGTCTATTCAGCAACAGTTTTTCAGCCTGAAAAACACCTATTTTCTTTCAAAAGAAAACCAGTATAGGAAGGGGAGCAGAGCAAGCATTTTTCCCCTTCACAAGCCATAGTTCTAAGAGAATTTCAACTCTAAGTAGTAACTTTTCCTCATTACATTTTGAGATAATGTTACAAAATGTTCATGCTTTAAGTGTAGAAAACCCCTGAAAAATCACCTGAATAATCAGTAATACTTGATAAATTTGAAAGTGGTGATACTAATGTCTGGGTGAAACCCTATTCCCAACTACGTATGCAAGTACCACCGTAGTAATTTTGTATGGACAGGGTGTCTTCAATACCCGTAAAGTGTCTCTGCGTCTCAAAAACTTGCTCTAGGAATACTGCATTGCTTACAGTGTTCTTGTGACTTAAAACATGAACCTGGCAGCCAGGGACATGCCCAGTTCCTGGTTTTACCCCAGCGGCACATCAGTCAGCTCTGCCGGCTTTCAGCTGCCGATGCGTGTAGCTGGTGAAACTTCACTGAGATTTGAAAACATTTGTTTTCACCTTCATTAAATCCACTGATTGAGAGTTAGTAATGCTGTCATGTTTCTTTGCTCATATTAATTCAAAAATGTCTTCCATGTAGTTCCAGTTTTGCTTTGTGTAGCCGTTCCACCTTTGTGGAACAGCTTCCAGTTCTGCTAGGAAAGCCCATTGGGTTGTTTTGCATCACTCTCCCTTTTTGTCAGGAGTTGTAGGACTCTTGTTTGGTGGTGTGGTTGGTTTGATTTTTTTTGTTTTTTCGTTATTCCCCCAATTTTAATTCTTCATTAGAGAAGTAATATATGGTGAATGGTTGTGGTTTTTTTGTTTGTGGTGGTGGGGTTTTTTTTTGTTTGTTTGTTTGTTTGGGTTTTTTGGGGGTTTTTTTGGTTTTTTTTTTTTTTTTTGACTGTGATGAATTCAGATGTGCTTTTTGACCTTTTCATTTCCCAAGAGTACAGAGGGGATTGTAGGGGTAGTGATAAGCTGTATATGTGCTTGCTGGGACTTTTTTGCTGATGTTTAACAGTATACAGTAATAAAGTAAGATCACACTGTTTGCAAACGAAAGTGTCAGCCAAAGCATCTTTTTACATAGAAAGATAAGAAAGGACTACATCGCATGCCTTCTCCTGAACCCGAAGCCTGTTACTGCGTGGGCGGATCGATGGAGGAAAAAAACCCACCAGTCTCTTAGATGTATATGGAATAAGGCACAAACCAACCTTTAATAAATCCCTTAATTTAGGTTAATACCTGCTTCAGAATTGGAATTGGCGTAGAACAGTAGGGAAATATGGGGAATCCTGGGCACATGTGTCTTACGGCACTTTCTGAAGAGACTCTCGAATGAAGGCGGCTGCAGCCTTTTCCATGTAGGTTGAAAGTCTTTGTTAAATCATCAGAAAAGACAAGATAAACCACTTTAGCCTGTCTCTGATTTGTTTTCCTTACTTGCTGTTGTTCAACTGTCATATAATAATGTCAGTTGGGGTTTTTTTTATATGTAATTGCAGACAGATATTGTAGAGTTCCTTTATAAGCTTTAACTAGTCCAGGTGAATAAAAATCAAACATTCTTCAATAAGTAGTGTTGTTGAACTTGGTCAGCATTGGGATTTTATCTGTTAGCAGAAATGGAGTTCTTTGTGGAATATTGACTTGTCTTTTTATGAGATTAGAAATTTTCCAGGGAGGGCATTAATAATCTAAGTCATGAATAAAGATGTGTTATATATCCAAAGAGAAACTCCTACTATGATAGCGGAATTCAGTGATTGGTTTTCTCAAGGAGCGTGTCAATTCTTTGTTCCTCACTCAGCATTTTGCAGCAGTTCTACATTTGACTAATCTCCAATTTTGCATGAGGTATGGCAGAAGGGGTCTACTTACACTTTAAAATATTGATAGAGATGGTGCGTTCCTATAATTCTCAAAACATAGTTTAAAAGAATATAATCTTGTTTTGCTGTTTGAACAGGTAAAACAGCTCAGCATGGTAATTTTATAGATAGTGAGAAGTAATTAACTAGTAGAGGCAGAAATTTCCTAGAGCTTTGAATGTATCATGTTGATGAAATGTGATGAATTAGGGGTGATGATAATTATAATAAACTTGAGCAATAAAATCATGAGTATTAGAAGAAGTCTTCTGACTCCAGTAGTCACATTCTTAAGCTGGAATTTTCATGTAACTATTTTGTTTTTAGGTTTGAGATTTTTGTTGTTTCTTTTTAAGGAAATAGTAAGATTGCCTCTAGTTTTTTAGATTGCTTCCATTTGGTTTTGACAAACGGTTTCCTTCTTTTCTGAATAAGTAGAAGTGGGTGGAATATATGACTCTTTGTATGTTGACATAAAGAACTTTACAGAGCTTTCTTGAAGTTCTTTAGTACTGAGAGGTTATTCTAGGCCTCTGCAAATGTATGACTTTTCCAGTAACACGGTATGGTGGGCTTGACCCTGGCTGGATGCCAGATGCCCACCAAACTGCTTCATCACTCCCCCTCCTCAACCTGACAGGGGAGAGAAAAATACAACAAAATGCTCATGTGTTGAGATAAGGACAGGGAGATCACTCACCAGTTACCGTCATGGGTGCAACGGGCAAAACTCAGGGAAATTAATTGTTTATTACGAATCTCATCAGAGTAGGGTAATGAGAAATAAAACCAAATTTTAATACACCTTCCCCCCATCCCTCCTTTCTTCCTGGGCTCAACTTCACTCCCGGTTTTCTTCACCTCCTCCCCCCAAATGGCACAGGGCGACGGGGAATGGGAGTTACAGTCAGTTCATCACATGTTGTCTCTGTCACTCTTTCCTCCTCACACTCAACCCCTGCTTCAGTGTGGGGTCCCTCCCACGGGAGACAGTCCTCCACGAACTTCTCCAATGTCAGTCCTTCCTATGGGCTACAGTTCTTCACACACTGCTCCAATGTGGGCCCTTTCCACGGCGTGCAGTCCTTCAGGAAGAGACTGCTCCAGCGTGGGTCCCCCACGGGGTCACAAGTCCTGCCAGCAAACCTGCTCCAGCATTGGCTCCTCTCTCCACGGATCCACAGGTCCTGCTAGGAGCCTGCTCCAGCATGGGCTTCCCACAGGGTCACAGCCTCCTTTGGGCACATGCACCTGCTCTGACGTGGGTCCTCCATGGGCTGCAGGTGGATATCTGCTCTGCTGTTGTCCTCCATGGGCTGCAGGAGGACAACCTTCTTCACCATGGTCTTCACCACGGGCTGCAGGGGAACCTCTGCTCCAGCTTCTGGAGCACCTCCTTCCCCTCCTTCTTCATTGTCCTCAGTGTCTGCAGAGGTGTTTGTCTTAGATATTCTCAGTCCTCTGTTTTGGCTGTTGTTGCACAGCACATTTCCACCACCTCCCCGCCCCCCCCTTCTTAAATATGTTATCACAGAGGCGCTACCACCGTTGCCGACTGGCTTGACTTCGGCCGTCTTGGTGCTGGCTGGCATTGGCTTTATCAGACATGGGGGAAGCTTCTAGCAGCTTCTCCCAGAAGCCACCCCTGCAACTGCCCCTGCTACCAAAACCTTGCCACACAAACCCAATATACATGGCAACTTACAACATGAAAATCAGTGATTACACTTGGTGAGCCTGTGCTAGAAACGCTTAGAGTGTAAATGGGAAGATAATGTGTGATGAGTTGTGTTGATTGACTTGTATTTTTCTTTGGTGTTCATTTTTCATGTTCGTTTTAAAGCCATAGCTTTAAAGAAAGAAGAAAAATAATTTAACCCCTTTTAAATGTACAGGTAATTTCACTGCTTTAAGCTACAGGTCTTGACACATTCAGTTGTTTCTATTGGCTGTCGCGCTGGTGTGATTACACAGCAGTACATAGTCCCTGGAAATATATTTCATCATCGTCTCAATAATCCTTATTAAGCGTGCTGTTTTTGTTATGAAGCAGTAAGTTCATGGCTCCCACCAGTGTGACAAGGCAATATGAGAATCCAGGGTCAGTAACTTAGGTCTTGAATTTTTCGTATTCTAAAATGATGGTATCATTGTTGTAGTGGTCTAAGTTACTGAAAAAGGTGTTATGGAAACTTCATTACAACTTTTCAAGAAAGAAACAAATAAAAAACCCAAGCAAAACCTTTTTAAAACTCCAGATTTTTGCGAATTTAAAAATGCTGTGTTACAGCTATTTTTCATGAATTAATTTTAGAAATTTGGTATGTAGATTACTGCATTCATGTGCAAGTTTATGCAGTACATAGAGTTTGCTTATGGACTTCATGTTACTTGTCACGGTTATTTCTTATAGCTATTATTTCTAGTTTCTTGAAGAATAACCAAGAAAATGCCGCTGTAGTGCTGGGTAGCAAACATACACAAAGAGGTCCCATTCTGTACCAGACCTGTGCTAGTGACATGGGCAAGCTGGACGTGCAGCAGTGGCAGCACACGTGAGCACCCAGGCCCAGTGAATTCAATAGCAGCAAACAGGGGAGAAGTGGATAAAGTGAAAGGTCGAGGTGCGAGGATGAGTAACAAAAATGTAGAGGCCATGGGAGTAGAGATGGAGTGAAGTTTCTTTGTGAAGTCTATTCAAAATTCCAAGCAGTCTGAAAAATCCCAAAGGATTGTTTCTCTGCTTGGATCTTGTGTGTGACTGCACTTTTTCTCCAGAACGGGTAGTTGAGTCCGAAGAACACCCCTAGGCTAGGATGGTCCCATTTTAATGTTTTCCCTACTTTGGTGAGTTCTTGCATTGTGTTTCTTTAGACTAGTGCTGCAGGGTTGCACAAGGGGAGTTTGTTTTGTGCAGTCTTCATATGTTAGTGATTTTAGGAGGTTTTTTCCTGTTTGGTTTTTTGCTTTTAAAGTTTTAATATACCTGTATACCTTCATAACTATCAATGATAAATATTGTGTTTGATGAAAAATGATTTATTTTTTTTTTTGGTTCTACTTTCCATCTTTTATTGTTAACTGATTTTTGACTAGGAATTTTTCAGAGGAAAAAAGAATTCAAGTAATGTCAATGTATTCACTCTGCAGGATTTATGAACGCATCATTGATCCTCCAGAAACAAATCTGACACCTGAAAGCAATTTATGGCTCGGACAGAGAAACAGGAAACATGGTTTCTTTAAGGTAAGCAGATATGAAATGGCACATGAAGAAGGAAATTAATGAATAGTCAACAAAATATTTCTGATTAGTTGTCTTACACTCCTGGAATGAGATTTTTATGAATTTTAGTAGAAACTCTGGACTTGGGATTTGAGGCAGATACAACTCGGAGAAGAGGGTCTCTTCCTGCAAGGTAGAGTATTGTAGTCGCTGACTGCAGTGCCCAGTATTTGGGATTTTTGTTTGGTTTCCTTACTTTAGGTTTCCCCAACCTGCTGTGCTCTGCCTTGCCGCTCCTGGGGACAGAACGAGACTAAACCTTTCCGAAACAACAGCTTTGCTGTGGTCTCCTGGCCAGGCAATGATGGTCTTAATCACTCTTGGAGGCCATTTCCTCCTCGATTTCACATGAGGAATACCCTCACCTTTCCACTGTTTGCCTTAGGTGACTCTTCCTTGTTTGCCCCTATCAGGGTTAATTTCTAGAGCAGAAGAAGGTCTTTTGGCCTGTGATCGTTCCGGCTTTGGCAAGTATTAGCTACTGTATGCAGTGCATTTGCCTTGCTGCAAAGCAGTAGATTTTTCTGTTCCTGGACTACCTTTCTTTCTCTTTTTCTCAACTAAGTGTGTCACTGTTTCTCAACAGTGTCAGCAGTGGGTCGCTGAGTTTTGCTCGTGAGCTTCTTTGTCCTTTGGAGCTTCTATTGCTTCCAAGCAGCCCAGGTGGAAAGCCTGGCTAGCTAGAAGGACTGTTTCTACCTTCTAGCTGGGAAGCCTGTCTTTTTCCGTTTATGAGGGTCCCCAAGAGAACATCATCGAGTAGGCCAGTATGGGCATGAGGAACTTTTCAGAGGAATAAGAAGATTCGAGTGATGGCAATATATTCCAGATTCAAGTAATGGCAATGTATTTCAAAAATTGCAAAAGAGAAATGACCTACAACTTGAAAAGCTCCCTCCTGTATGTTGTTTTTCAGCTTTTTCTGGCCCCTGGTGAGGCTGTATGATTTTTCTGGTTGAGGCTGAATTGCTGAACCAACCGACAAACAAAATCCACCAACAAATGAAAACCACCCCCTGCACCTGAAAATTAGTTATTTTACTTTGTAAGCAAGCTACAGGAAAGTTTCTGATATTTCTTCCAGTTTTGGATGACAGGCCACCGTGCAAGTATTTATCAGTGAAAGAGTCTGTATTGCATGATAGGCCACTCTGCCTATCCTCGCTATCGCTATCGGCGTGGATTTGTTGCCAAGGTGATTTACCACCCACTCCGTCTCCCTTTGAAGCTGTCAGTTCATAAGACAGTTTTACAAGCTGCTGTTTTTCCGAGGACATCTCCTCGAAGTCCCTAGATTTCCACAAGCTAGGACAATTATTTTACGCTAAAATTATTTACGGTAGGATTGTTGTAGCAACTAACAATTTTAATTGTGAAACAGAGGTAAAAAACTAACTTTTAACTTAAATGACTGTCCGAGAGTTGTTCTGAACCTGAGTACATTTCATTCTCCAGCAGCTGAGCTGTCACTGTGAAGCGAAATTGATAGTGGTATTTTATTCTACAGCTGTTGTTTTTTTATCTCAGCTGCTTCCCATAATTCCACAGATGGTAAACATATGTTTATAGCTACATAAGAAAAAAAGAAGTTGTATTGGATTCGTCCATCTTAAATTCTTATTTTATGCAGGCAGTCAGAGCCTCAGAACTCTGGGATATTATATGTTTGTAAATTAATATTTCTACGCGTTAACACTTTGGAAACAGCAGGGTAGCTAATGATATGCTAATGAGCTGACAGTTTTTATTGATCATAATGAAAGTCGACAAGTGCCTTACTTTGCTTTATGCATGCTTGAATATTTTACTAACTTTCTTCAGGGCAGGAATATAATTGGTTGTATTTTTTTAATCCTGCTTGAGAGTTTCAGAAATCTTACTTTTTTTCTATGTTACTCGTTGCAAAAACTTGGGATTTTGCCAGTTTGTAAAGAGTACACATCTCTTTCCATATATTTACATGCTCAGCAGGACCTCCCTTTCTTTTTCAGAGCAATTGGTTTCACTGTTTTTAGCATATTAAAAAATAGATCTATTTTCCTTAATGTAAACAGAGATCTGCAGGGAAATAAGAGCATTAAAAAAGAATTGGCATTATTTTTGTATGTGTGTTGGAGCCATGATTATGTAACAAAAAGCACTGGATACTGTTCCGAGTATCGTCTTCGCCATTCCAAAAAGCTTTAACGATAGTTAATTAATTGTTGTGTCTCTCCATAAATGAATAGCATTAAAGCACGTTTTGGGCCATATTCTCATGCCTATTTCAGGTCATAATTCGTCAGTATTTCAGAAGAGGAAGGAGGGGATATGCTATTCATAAGTCACTGTGGCCCGTTGCCGCCATTTTTCTTATTTATGCTTTTGTTCCACATCCTCACTTACAGTGATTATTCCACAAGTAGCCCTGCTGTGTCTGTGGCCTTGCTGGGGAACGAAGCGCTCTATGGCATAATCAAGGGAATTGAAGTCTTGCCCCTTACAACTAGTATCTCTTACCTAGTTATAACTTACCTGCTATGACCAAGCATTTGGAGATCAGACAAGACGGAATGGTTTTAGCACAGCAGTGGCGGGAGCAAATGTGGAGCAGACTTAAGATAGCTTTATCTGCTTGCTTTGAAGGGAATCTCATGAATTACTTCCTTAGCAAAATACCTGCTGACCCTTCAGGTTTCTTTGTGTGGCCCAAACCCAAGATTTGTTTTAGGGCTGGAGAATACCGTTACAATCAGATTAGGAAACCAAAGTAAATGCAACTGAAAGGAGGACGAGAGCGATACCAGACATCCAGGAAACCCTCGCTCTAGGATGGATCTGATTGCACTCAGGATCATAATTACCTGCAAAATTCATTTTATCGCTGGGGAGAACCCTTCCCCCTAAGGCTCCCTCCAAAGAGCTGCTGCAGAAATGAGCTTATTAATGCAGTGCTGACTAGGTGATTCATGTCGAAAGATGGTAATTTTCATACCTGCTATAGCATTCTGCTATTGATCCTGCTGCTGTGTCTGGGGATTGTATAGGAGAAGTATGTTGGCATTTTTACTGCACGGCATCATATATATACACGGGCCTCTGTTGTCATTTTGGTCTCGGAGTCGTACAGCCTAAGGTGAGGTGAATACAGCGCCAAGGGCAGCTGTTCAAGCGCCTGGCGTGGGGCACGTCTGCCCTGTGTAGAGGAGCGCCGTGCTGATGGGCTGGAGACCTAGTGGTGTTGGCGTAGCTTTGCCTAGGCACGGCGTGTCGGGCATGTCTGCTGGTGCCTCCGTGCAGAGCCTTTCACCAGCCCTGGCCAATGCACCTTGCACAGCTGTGTGGCACGCGTTAGCTCTGTGGGAGAAGTAGGTTTTAAAGAGGGTGAAAGGCAACGGAGGAAATGAAAATGCGGAAGAGGAGAGCTCGTGGAAGAGATGAGCCTTTTCATAGAGTGTGGGAGGAGTCCTCTATTAAATAGAGACATGGGAAGTGCAATAAACAGAGCTTTTGTATTACGTCCTCGTGGGATGGCCTTGATATTTAGTGCTGCAGGCCTGAATTTAATCTTGTAGCTGGTAATCTGCCTGCACAGATGAAGGCTCTTGAAGCTAGTGAGCCCTGATGCTGAACTGAAGCTTTGGTTGTAATTGGCCAGATGCTTTAATGGTAACATAAATGTGATATCTGCTTGGGAAGGGAAAAACCGTGAAGCTTTTGACCAGTGACCTCTCCCTGTCAAGGCCAAATCCTGATGTCCCTTCACAGAACGTGGACTGAAGAACTCCACCCTGTGCCGAAGTGAACCAGGGTTCTGGGCTTCCTCTGGGGAGCTGTGCACGCCCGATTCTCCTTCTGGCTGTGGTCATAGAAAGCTCTCTGCGACCTAGACTTAATGCTGAAGGAGCAGTAGTCCAAGTTTGTTCTTATGTGTTACAATAATTATGGATGTAATAAGTGTTTGCCTGTAATGAAGTCTTTCTATTAAAAAAATACATCAGCAAAATTCCAGCTCTTTGAAGGTTCCCTTCTGTATTTGATCATATTAATTCTGTTTCAGAGGGTTTATAGACTTAGGAGGCATATATATTGGTGAATTGAAGTGCATGTTTTTCCATGGTAACATGCTTTCATGTAGCCAGAAACTAAGATACAAAAAATAGTTGTGTTTCTTCTGCAAGTTTGTCCTGGTTTTCCACTTTGCTTTGCTGTTCTGTTAAACTGCCTTTATCTCAACCCACAAGTTCTGCCTTTTTCTTCCGATTCTCCCCCCATCCCACCTCGGGGGTTGGTGGTGGTGGGGGTGAGCAAAGACCTCGTGGACCACAAGGTGGTATTTAAATGCAAATCTATCCAAAAGACGATTGAGCGGTGGAGCTCTGATGGAGCAAATGTATTTGAAGTTCAATATGCACGTTTAGAAAAAAGGCTGAGGAAAACATCACTTCTGTCTGGGTGATGTCTTGTTAGCTGTGCGCTATGGTCTGGTGAAACTTTGTAATCTCTTTTGGTTGAGCTTTTCACTGGAGAGGCTGAAGCGTTGAAATGTATTTTTGTGCCTCACCTTCTAATTTCTTGCTGATGACTGCTAGCAGAAAGTATGTAAAATGGCTTTCAGGATGTTCCATTTCCAGTGACAGTATTACTTCTCATTATAGTGATGGTTTCATTATTCTCATAGATGAAAAGGTTAATAAATGTATATACTTCTGCAAGAAAGACAGTGTGATCTGATTAGGTCTATTAATATTTTCAGTTAATATTTGATCATGAAACAGTAAGCAGGAATCCGTGCTTGCTGATTACCTTCTGCTGTTTTAGCAAATGAACACGTAAATGTTAAATGATACTGTACTTGCCAGGCTTCAAGGGCTATCTGAGGCCTATATTTATTTACAGATGGAGCTCAACGTTTTGAGCAAGTGACTGTCCTTGGTCTGCAAAACTGACTCTATTGCAATTTAACTGAAAATTAAAACGTAGTCTTGCAAATCAGTGATTTAATCAGATAATAACTGCTGCAATGATAAATTTCCTTTCGAATTAAAGAAATTCTTCTGTGTCTGGGAGGAGATAGAGCCATGTCATAACATCTGATTAACAGTTAGGGAAAGTGCAAATAGCAGCACTAGAAGTTCCTTCTTTTCCCTTGCTCCTCTCCCTTGGTGACTATGACATTATGAAAGCTAGTGGGTCTTGTGGAGTTAAGTATGTTACACAGTCAAAGATGGAGCAAGAGCTTTGTACTGAGCTTGAAAGAGCAAACACAAGCTTCAGCATTTTCTAGGCTGTTTAAAGGACCTAGGGTTCTTCAGGACCCAGGTGTGCAGCGATACTGGGCAACCCTTCGTGTCTGCTGCTTCCGTCAGGGCTATCCTTCCAAGTCAGGGACAACAGAGGATGCAGCCGGCACCGGACCTTTTGGTCCTTCCTCTCTCTCCTGTCCTGCTCGGTTTGGTTTCTGGGCCTCAAACAACCTGTACTAGCTGGCTCTGGCCTTGGAGTCCTGATTTCTGCCAGTGCTGCGTAGGGGATTTTTCCCTCTGTTTGGGTTAGAGAGAGGATTTAATTCTAACCGATGGCACGATGACATGAACTGCCTGTTGAGATACAAAGCTAGTAGGCTAAATTAAACCGAACTACTGAAGTGTAGACTTTTAGTTACCTCCTGCATGATATACTTCTCTTTTCATAATGTTTTATTTCGCAGTTGTATTTGGCTGAACCACTAAAGAGTATTGCTGTGCTTTCTTTTTGTCTTTTGGAAAAGTGTGTCACAGGCTTGAATAATACATATTATTTCACTGCTTTTTCACCACACTCATCCCATTTTAAGACATTTAAGCAGCTTATATTTGGTGATTGCAAAAGACAAAGCAGTATTATTTCTGTGGTTTATGAAAATTAATATCCAAACACACAGGAAGGTAGGAGTTGTTGTTATATTTTATCCAACTTCAGTTATTTTCCTCACGAGAAGAGTGAGCTGGTCAATTTTTTGTACCCGCTTAAGAAATGACTTGTGAAACAGCTCGTAGAGATCTAAGTGAATGCTTGTGATCTGTATTACCAGTTTTCTCTTCTTTTACCAAGGGTGTTATTCAAGATGTGAAAGTCATCTTTATACCTAATGGATATATAACGCAGTGTCCTAATCTGAATCGCAGTAAGTAGTAATTTTTTTATTGTCTCTATTTTAGATCTTTTCATACATACTTCATTGTTTTAAAAATAATATTTTCAGGCTTGTCGTTTTTGCATGTGCTGACTTCCAGGAGGCAAAAATTCTGTGTAAACAAATTGCATTTTACATTCAGATAAATCAAGTCTGATATACTGTTGGTTATTTATGGGTTATTGTGTCTTTCCTTCTTTTCCTTTCTGTTTCGTTTTACTCTTCCTTTATTGAGCGTGCCCGACCTGCAGCGATTTCTTGAGTCTGGTGCAGGGAATCATGGATTTACAAGAACTCCTGGCAAAAATGACTGCAAAGGTAGGTACCTAAGCTTCTTTGTCAATTACCCATTTCCTTCTGTGGTAAGACCAACATGAAAGTGTTTATTCCTTTTGCAATTATTTTCCCCTCCTCCTCCTTCTGCCAGTGGCCCTATACGGATGTAGCATCACGGATGTCACTTAAGCCTTATACAGTTGCTGTTGTCTGCCTTATTATTTGTAAGATAGTGACAAAATGCCCAGGGTCTGATTTTTTTTGTAAGAAGTCTTAGCGCGATTTCCCTTCTCATGCTGAGGGATAAATGCAGAAACAAAGGAGCGAAATCCCTTAACAATTTCCTCACCATGTGATGCTGTCAGAGGGTGTGTGTTTGCCTGTGGGAAGTCCTGTGAAGTCTTCAGGACTGGCGTAGTCTCCTTCCTGGGAATTGAAATGAGGCCCCAAAATGGAAATGCCTGTGAAGCTGCCGGCTGTGCCGATCTTGACATCGCCTTTGATCAATGGTTTTACCAGTGTAAAAGTTAACCCAGCTCCAGGTGGTGTGGTGCTTGCTTGGGGGGTGTGTGTGTGTTGGTGTGGTTTGGTTTTTTTTAGTTTTTTTTAGTGTTTTTTTGTTTGTTTGTTTGTTTTAGTTTTTTTAGTTTTTTCGTTTAACCCCCCTGATTTGGATTGTGAATAGGATGAATGGGAAGCTGCAGTGGGTTTTTTGTTTGGGATTTTGGAGATTTTCTTTACGCTCCGCTCCCACAATACACAGTCAACCTCTGTGTTAGCCAAGGCACTTCAGCTAAGGCTTTGGTGAAGTTTTGGGGTAGAAAGCTGTGTTTTAGAGGTGACTGAACACCTGATGTGTGCTAAAGGAGAATCTGTGGACACTTCTTGAGGTTAATGTTGGTGAACCATCTGGTCTGTGGTAAAGGGCAATTAATTGTCTCATCTGAAACAGCACTTATGCATTAATTAGTTAGAAATTTAAGTGCAACCAACCTGTAGGTGCCTTTAATCTCAATGTAGTTACCGAACAGAAATTTCAAAAATAGGATTTACATAGCAGCGCTACTAGGGTAAAAGCATTATACTTTTTGCTGTGCTTCCTTTAAGTGTTATTCTCCTTCCTAATAGTAAAGGGGAAACTTTGTTTTGAGTGTGTGCGCACATTATACTGACAATCCACTTACTCAGCTGATGTGCTTTGGACAGGCTGACTCCAAATGCAAAACGTGAAGCTTTTAGTTGAGTTTGCTGCTTGTACTGGGAAAGAGAGGCAATTATTTTGAGCCCTGCTGGTGGTATGAGCAAACCCCAATTATGCACTGTACTGAGTAACTTGCTTTTCTCTGTTCTTAATTATATTTTTGCTTGCTAGTACTTTACAAGGGGAAGCAAATAACACAGTATTTGTACTGCAAAGACTCTGTGCTTCCATAAAGTGGTGCTGGGATAATCCTTCAGTGTGAGTTCCTTTTATGTTATAGCAGTGCACTGACTGTGTCATGCAGTTGTTAGAGAAATATTGTTGTCCAGGAAAAGTGTATGCAGCAGTAAAGGAAGTTAATTTGGTAGACAAATGCAAGTTAAAAATGGAGAGACTTTGAGGGAAGCATTAAGGTTTGTATCTGCCTTTTAAGTCCTAGCCACAATAGCCACAAGTGGTACTAATGTAGATATAAGTTTATCACATGGGGATGATGTATGGCAAGGCGAAGAGCAAGGCTTAGAAGGGCTGTGCAGCTGCCTCAGAGATCCTGTTTGTCAGGGCAGGTGGTCAGAGAACAGCTTGCTAATGTACGTGAGCAATGAACCCCAGCCCCTGGTCCTGCACCAAGAGATGCGGAGCATGAACACGCTGTTTTGGAAAAGCGGGCCCCCTGGTTTGATGTCCAGTTGTTGCTTTTAGGCTTTGCTATATGTAGGATTTCGGCTTCTCCCTCAATCTCTGTTTGGTTACAGCTGTATTACAGCTTTGAATTAGACCAGTGAATGGTGTTTGCGGTGAAAGCGTACGTGCAGTTTATGTCACGTAGAACTATGAAGACTCAGACCAGGGCTTGTCTGGGAAGAAAATAGCAGACTAGTGGTTTCAGGCTCCAGTAATTTTGGTAGCAGTGCAAACTGTGCAGTACGTAGGCAGGAGGAAAGTGCCCTCTTGCTTGGGCTTTACCTCAGGGTCCCACGAGGCTAGTGCCGGCTCAGGATGGGACATGGGGACTACGTAAGGGGCCCAGCAGAGCATCGTCTATAGCAGATTGTCTTATGTACAGGAGCATTTGATCATGACCTGTAACAAGCTAACCACCGTTACGTCCTCTTCCTACCTATGTCTTGTAAGGACGTGGCTTTTAAAGATGAATAACTGCTAGCTTTTAAAGTCTATTTTATTTTTGTCATCATTTGAATTAATTCTGAATCTTTCCAGTATGTGTTTAATTGATTTGATCTTGTGTCTTTAAATAGAGAGAGCCTATAGATCAGAGTGTTAGAAATCTGGCTAAAAATGTTATATTTGCTGCAGGAGAAAAGGATCGTGTTATATTTCAGCGTTCCCAACTGCCATGCTCGAATGCTGTTAGTTCCCCTTTAAATATAATGGCTAAAATAATTCATGTGACTTTAACAATCTACTGAAATCAGTCTGGGCAGCTCCCAGACTGAGTGGAATATAATTGAGCGGAATATAATTTCTTTTTGGTAAATTATGGGACCACACTGGGGTTTGCTTTGTGTTCAGATGTGCGTGTTACATGAAGACTTCCAGCACAAAACTTTGTACTGAATCTTTCCTTGGTTGAGGTCAGGAAGGTTAAAGCTTACGTTTGATTAAAACCAAGAAAAATCAAGCGCTTGAGTTCATTGATGGACTAGTTAATCTGGTTTGTTTACATCATGGATTTATATGGCCATGAATACTTTCATGATTAACAAAATTTTCCATGTAAATTTTGATAGCTTGGGGGCTTTTTTTGATCTATTTTTTTAATTAATTTTGCCAGAAACAATACGTTTTTAACAGAAGTCTGTTGTCTTTCAGTTATTTGTATGAGCAGAGGAGAAGCAAGGCAAGTGTTAAATAATTTTTGTGAATAATAGCTAGCTGAATATTCCTGAATGTTAAGCACTTAGGATTTGGTTAGTATATGGAAAATGTTTGGTATGGTGTGGGCTTCTTCTCCCTCATTAGTTTATTTCTATTAGTAACTTAAAAAAAAAATGTTTGAAGCTTGAGAATTTTTTGCTGATGTTTTAAATGTTCAACAAATCTCGTTGTGTGCATTTGGCAACATTTGGAAGGACATTTCAGCTAATGTTAAGGAATTAATTGTTTTATTGAGCTCAATAGAAATTTTTCAATTAAGGCTTGAAGTTTAGAAACATATGGAATGTTTCTGGCCACTCTGGTACAGCAGGTAACAGTTAAATGTTGTTTCTGAACAGATTCTGTGGGCTGCGATACGTTCATTGACCTCTGTGTATTGGTTTGTTGTTGCATGCCTGCCTTCTGGTGATCATTCCTTCGTTGACCTCCTGTGTTTTAAGATATATCTTAGAACAGGAGGTAAATGGTGTTTCAGCAAATAAAACTTACCAAGATAATGCAAATGACAGAAAACGTTAATAAATTGAAAATATTTATTCTCTTAGTTGTCGTCTTTTTCTAGGGAGTAATTTCTAGGACGAAGGACAGTATCAAGTACCACTATCAAATCTGAGTATTTCTAAAGTCCTTTCTCTCCAAAACTTGTATAGCCCATTCATATGGGAATGTTTGTTTAAAGAAAAAAATCAACAACCAAACAAGATATATAAATAAAGTAGAAGTGTAGGACAAATCAAACACCTTTTTAACAAAACTGAATATATTTTATGTACTGTGAATATATTTTATGTACTGTAAATATAATGACTAAATATAATAAATTGAAAAGAAGCAGCTCAGTAAGAGGACAGTTTAGCCTCTAAAATGTGAAAAGCGGTTTTGAAGTCACCAGATCATGCTGAGTCTGGGGGAGATGAGTATCGATCCCCCATTATCCCAGAATAACAACTTAAGAAATAGAGAGCTTTTATTCAGGCCTTTCTCTCATGAAGACTGCAGAGAAAAAAAACAAACCAGAAATTTGCCTAGTATTTCTTTTCTTTCTCTTCCCCCTAAATATGTTGCTTTTACTGGCCGGAATGAAAGAGGATATATTAGAATACTTTCATTTAAAGTAGATGGAATTTTAGATGATGGAAATGTATGAAATTCAGGTATATGCCATTATGCAAAAAATACTATAGCACTGTGCATTCCTCTTTTTATAAAATTTGCTACCATTAAAATGTAGCAACCTATAATATAGGATAATAGCATCATATTTATAATGGAGTAGAGTATGCATTCATCTTGTCTTGTGCCTGATTTAGGTAGCCTTGCTATTTGCAGCGGCTTCGGTGTGATGGTTTATACGCATAAGACAAATTTGGATGTAAAACATCAAGACCTTGAGAAACTCTTATCCAGCTGGCACCGGGGTAATTTTTAGAGCAGTGGCAGTTCTGGGGCCTGAGGAATGCACATATTTACTTCTGAATATTAAGTCTTTATTTATTTATTTATTTATTTTTAGTATTAGGAAAGTCATTTTGAGTGCTCTTAGGGATTAGAGATGGCCACGCTGGGTACAAGGTGTGCATAGACGGGGGCGGTTCCTCTATGGAGGGTGGTAAGATGGTACCTTGTATGAACGGGAGGTCTGGGATATGGCTTAGGAGAGGGTGGTTCAAAAAGCCTTGTCCTTTGCTGCTGCTACATGAATGACTATTGTCCGCACTTCTTATGCATAGTATCTCATCAGTAAACATAGCAATTGCTAGCGTGCAGATGTAATACTTGGAAAAGATGCATCAATTTCAGCTTCTTGATATGCATTTTAGCAGTTGGAATTGAGGAGGTAATGGGAACATCAAGGAGTGTTAAGAGCTAGCTACAAGCCCAGGATTTACCCCAGGAGCATGGCTTCTTCATTAACCACAGTCTGGGAATATTTTGTACTACGCTGAATTAAAATGCTTTCTTTCCCTTCCAAATCTCACTTGCTATTATAAGGTTAAGACTTTCTAAAAGTCAGAAAGTGTTAGTCTGCCTGATGCTTAACAATGATGAGATGGGGATGATGAGGAAAAGTCAGTTTGCCAGTCTTCATGCTTTTTCACTTGTAATCAGGTTGATGATCAGTTAATTCTCTCTCTTTTTTTTTTTTTTTTTTTTTTAAAAAAATATTGTAGTTTGTGTACTTTTGGTAGTACCTGGACATTCCTGGGGGATCTTAGTGGGGTTCATTACAGTACAAGAGCCAGTGGCGTGACTCAGAAACTGTTGTCAGTTGGCAGGGATAGCTCCATCAAAGTCCGAAGAGTAGAGTTAGTTTATACCTGCTGACATCCTGGTTCAGTGTTTCGAAGGTTGTAGTCAAACTTGGTTTGGCTAAAAATAAGTATACTGCTTTCTCATATTTGCTTTTTTAAATCATGTGTTTGAATTGCAGAAATCTCATCAAGTTACTTTCATTTATAGTTAAATTATGCAGAAACAAGACTGAGTCAATTGGAAGACTGTCATTGTGAGAAGACTTGTCAAGTAAATGGATTGATCTATAGAGACAAAGACTCATGGGTTGAAGATGATCACTGCAGGAATTGCACATGCAAAGTAAGAATATCTAAAGAGTTTAAGGAGTAGGATGTAGTTAAAATATGAAAATGGTCCTTGAATACATAACGTTAACGCTGAGAATTATGTTTTTAGTATGCATCTAGTGGCAGTATGAACAACAGGGAGGGAAATGGTAAAATAAATAAAAAATTGAGATTGCTTATGTGCAGGCTTCATAAATAAAATCTGCTTTCCCCTGACAACGCTTTCTTATTTGTTCTAATTATATCTGTGAGGACCTTATGGTTTTGGGGTGAAAGCATGGCATTCTCTGTGTTTAGTTTGGAATTGCTTTCACTGCAGTAGTTTTTTTCAAAAAGGAAGCATTATCTTAATAGTATTCGTAGATGCTTAGTTGCATATTGCATGGTAACAACGTGCCCATTTTGGTTTCAGTGTTTATCGCTCTGAAAAAACGAGGAACAGAAGAGAATTAGTATGTAAATCTTGTCTTGTTGAAATTATTTGATAAATATCTGAAGAGAGTCTTTATTTGCTCAAGAAAATAGAAAACTGATTGCTAAAAATCTCAAAGATGATTGGTACAGCCTACAGAAAGTGGTGCTTATGTTCTTGTAAAGATGGGCCTGTTTTCCACTTAATGTGCTTTGCTCAGGGAAAGTGAGGTAAAACCAGTAATACGTATCAAAATGGGGTGGTTCACCTTCGGATGCATTTTGATTCAAGTTTGTAGTTGGATAGGATTAAACTTGTTACTGGAAGGTACATCTGTAATCCACAATGCTATTTTCATTTACTTAGTTTTCTGTCTTCTGTATTTTGTACAAAGTACTCACTAATTACAACAGTCGTAGTTGAATTTTGTCTTGAAAACCTTTGCTTAGAGTGGAGTTGTGGAGTGCCGAAGGATGTCCTGCCCCCCTCTCGATTGTCCTCCCGATGCTCTCCCAGTGCATGTGGAAAGCCAGTGCTGCAAAATATGCAAGGGTAAGTACGTCACGCGCACCTTTTAGTTATACTCTCTAAGCGGAGTTAAACTTGCTCTGAAAGCAGGCACATTTTATAATGACTTTCATAGGTCCTGGTAATTCAGGTAACACAAGTCACGGCGGCAAACTTGATTTGAGAAGAAAATAAATAATTGCTGAGAAATGAACAAGCATTGCAAATTTCTAAGATTCTCTTTTTGCCTATTGTCAGTGTAAAATTATTAATCTACTTGCTTGGGGCTGGGAAGCCTTACTTGGCTTCAGCTTGTATCTCCTGTTGATGTTGAGGAGCGTCAAGCCTACGGTCTGAACTTTCTGTAGTGGTGAGCCGTTATCTTTTTGTGTATCTTCTATTTTGGGTTGGAAGCTTGTTCTTTAAAATAAACATGACAGAATTTCAGACCCTGGGTTACTATCACTGTGTGGAGTGATAGTTTGCTGTAATTAGTTTCAAAATAAATTCATAAGAAGGAAGAAAAAAAAGTAAATTTTGTGATCAGTGTTACTGTCAGCTTTCAGTTCCTTCTTCTGGAAATGAAAGCTGTAACATTCCTGGAAGGAATATTCAGTATTTGTTGCCTTAGTAGTAGTACAAGGGACAAAGACAATTAATATATGGAAATTTTATCTGAATACCGATGCCAGTCTTACCTTAAGAAGCAGAAATTATCTTACGCCTCCTCTACTCTTGGAGACTTAATAAACTTCACCATGAGTTTTTCAATAATTCATTAAGACAAGGATGTTGAATTATTTTAAGATTCATTAGGAAAATAATAACACTTCTTGTAGCATTCTGTCACCTTTCTTCAGTCACTGGATTCATTAGTCCCTTAGCTGTGATCTTGCACTTGCTCTTGTTTACTCACGTCATCTCATTTCTCTCAGCTATATGTCGTCATGAGTGTTCTGCTTACTAAAAGATGTTTATGAACAGAGTACTTGGGTGGTAAAGTATCTATGTTGGCCCATGTTTTTTGTCTCAAAATATTTTTATTTGTAACGTTGAGAGGCTAGAAAGTTCTTTCATGGAACTGGATGCTTCTCTTAACACGCCTTTGCTGACATGCACGTATGCACAATGGTCAAAATATGACACAAAGGAGTTGCACATTTGCAAAACTGTAGATTCAACGTAAATCCCCGTAAGTAAACTGTATTCCTGTTGTTTGTGATGGAAAGATGAACAATCAAACTTGCCTTTTGCCAGTGATTGGCACAAACTTGACTCGTTATTCTGACAAGAACTCAGCATGTCAGTCAATGGGAAGAGATGTATGGAAGTTGATTGAAATTGATTGTAAATGCCAACTCCTTGACAGAATGATGTGCTAGGGCCACAGTCAGTCATTTTTGGGTAGATAGCAATAATTGCTGAGGCTTTCCGAAGAGCTGCACTGCGGGTGTTAATTTCCCCGTGCTTTTCCTATTTAGCTCTGATAGAATCATCAGTTGTAATTTGCTGTCTCTAGGGATTATTGAATGGCTGGATTATTGAACAGTGTCCCATCTTAGCTGAGGGTTAACGAACAAAGTAGCTCTAACGTCTCATATATTAAGGGTTTTAGAAACGAGGTGGTTGTGTTTTGATCCCTGCCATCTTGTGTTAGCCTTCCAACTGATGTTTGACAAAAGACTATAATTTTGTTTAAAATCTCATCATTTTTCTGAGTTGTGCATTAACTTGCTTTCTGGCTTGTCCATTCTTTTGTTAAAAGCAGTCAAGTCAGGAGAATGGACAGAAAGAAAAAGGAAATTTCTCTAATTCGTCTTCTCCCAAAAATAGTTACTGGGATTCCTAATTTTAAACAAAGCTTCCTGATCTGAGATCACAACAACTCAGGCATAAAAACTAGGGCAGCTTTAGAAAAATGAAGAAAACTAGGATACCACAAGGAAGAAGCCTGTTTTTTAAGTGCATTGTTGATGATGGAAAAAGTTGTTCTGAAAGTCTCATGCTTTTTTTTTTTTTTTAAGAAATTAGCATTTTCAAGAGTGTAAGTTTAAACAAAAAGTCCATTTGAAGCAAATGTATGTCTGAGAGTTTACGAAGATTGATCTAGCAGTCCTTGATGTTGAAAATTTGGGAAGCAGACTGGCTATTACAGTTGCTGCTGTGGAATACTCCTGTTGGTATCGCCCATAAGGGGTACACAACATGCACCTGTAAGTGCTTGGTTCCCTTGCCTTGGTATTCAGGAGAGAAATTGAGGTAAAACAGTTACTAGACAGTCTGTGACGTGTTTTTTTTTTTTTTAAAGAACCAAGTACTTTGAACACTTTCTCTGTGCATGTGCCTTGACTCCGGAAGTAATGTGGAGCACCTTTATGATACATACTTGATTTGTGTAAGATCATAATAGTCCAACTTTTCTCTTTAATTAATGGATTTGCTATCCTCCTCTGGAATTGGGAATTTAGACAGCTAGTTCCAAGAGGACTGTGATAGTTATGGTAATACTTGACTGAGCTGTATGCTGCCATGGCCTTGCCGGAGGTTACCTTCTTCATGGGGGCAGTAGTCCTAAGCTAAGCTAGTTGTCTCTGTCTTGAAATGAATGAGGAGTGTTCTAGTGCTCTAGTCTGTTGGTTTGGTTGTGGAGCTGGTTATCTTTAGCAGAAGGGGCAAAACTTAAAACGGGAATTTTTTAGTAGGAGCTTTCTGTTTCCTGGAAAATCTCCTTATTTCATGTGTGTTTTAAGAATATTTTTCTGAAATAGATTTTTATAGTTTGTTGATTCAGTAGAGTCATTTGCTGCATCTAATGCATTTTTGCAGTGCTCCAGCAAGCTGAAGAGTTCGCCTTTGTGCTCATAAAAATTCTGAAGATTTAATTGAAATCTGTGCTTATATTATTCTCTTGATGAACAGTACACTAATAAACATCTTCAGTTCTTGAATTGAGTCGTGAAGACCTCTAGTAACACAAATGCTGTAGCTAATCTACAGAATGTCAGTAACGAAAATATTTTCTATCAAATACTAATGAGTTTGGTCCAGTATGTATTGTCTTATGCTCTTATTCCTCCCCTTTAGTTCAGGTGAAGGTGCTGCTTGCTCTTAAGATGAATTTATTGTTAGCTACTTTGGGATTATATATAATACTGACTTCTGATGAAAGCAAAATGCGTCATATTTTTAACATATCCATATTTTTTCAGTGTATGTGAATACTGTTTTTACTTTTGTGTTACGCCTTGCATTTGTTTATTAATTAAATACTGATGTAATGTATTTATTTTTAATCTTCTGCCTTCTCCTCTCAAATTACAGCTAAGTGTATCTATGGAGGCAAAGTGCTAGCAGAAGGTCAACGAGTATTAACCAAGAGCTGCAGGGAATGTCGAGTAAGTTTCAGTTGTATAAACTTTTCCTGATTTTAGATGTATGTGTCGTGTTCAAAAGTGACAGTGATAAGTTAGTGCATTTCTTTAGGCTTCCTTCATGCAAATGTGACATCTGTTGTCTTAAAGGGAGACCTTGAAGTCAGTGGAAGCCACAAATACGAAAACAAGGCAGGAATATGACCCTTGCAGGGTAATAAAAAAATAGGGAAAAATTACTTGGAAGGGTGTTTTCTTTTTTTATCTCCACTTTCATGAATTCTAGAAGAAAGCAATGCCATCTTGAGCCACTTACTAATTTCAGCCAAATTGCTGAAATTTGAAGCAACCTGGCTTTTATTGTTTGAGTTACTCCAGATTTACCCTGGTGTTACTTAAACTATATGTAGCCCTGCTAATAATTGAGGTAAACTACTAACTATTGGACTGAACCGGAGTCTTTCTTGGCAAGTTCATAACACTTACTCAACTATAGTCAGTATTTAAGAACACAGGTAAATGGAGGCTGTGTTAGACAGGAACATTGAGGGAGTGTTAGTGAATGAGCACTACATGGTGTGTAAGTCAGTTGCTGTCAAGACTAGCCTTAGAAGAAGAGAGGAGTAGTAGATGATTATAAAAGGCCCATCGCTCTGTTGAGACATGTATTTGTTGTGTGTGCTTTAAATATGATTTATCACTTCAGAAAGGCACAGCTATTTTAAACACATTTGCTCTCACATGTAATTTTCAAGTATTTTTGTTTTTACGTCTTGTTGAATTTGTAGAAGGGGAAGGGTGATAAATGGGAGGCTTACAAATGTTATTGACAGATCAGTATGCTAGAGCAATTATGAAAAACATTTGGAAAAGATTACAATGATCTGGTTATTGTTGTGCTTGTAGCTGAGTGTACAGAGTAGCAATTTTATGTTCACTAATGGAAATGGACAATAACTGGTTGCAGATGTTGTGAAAGCAGCTTGTTATGCAGAATTACTTTGCTGTTGTTAGTGTTTAGGTGTATAGGGGTGCTCAACGTTGTATATACAAATACGTGGGCAAGGTCGTTGCCTTGAAGACAGATGAATGTGCCTTTTATTTATAATATGACATAGAATGTTTATTTGGGAGGGAAATAAGATGAGAACTAGAGGATTTTCACATTGACATGAAACCAGAGAGAGCGGTCTCAATTATGTCAGTGGAACTTAATCTGTGCTATAAATAAAAGTGTTATATTCATCGTTATGAGTATGATAATACATTCATGAAGATTAAAAGCAAATACTGACCATCAAATATCTGTCATATTAGAAGTGACTAAAATAATAATGAAAAGAGCTTTTGCATTTTACTTATTGTTGAAGTAAACTGATATGGTAATGCTAACTGCAGTAACGTTTCAGTTTATATTATTTACATCTTAATGGAGAGTATTGATAAGTACTTGAAACAGCATATTGTGAAAGCAATATCATAAAAAAAAAAAGAGTTTATGTTACAAACAAAAGATATTTCCACAGCTGTGTTTCAAGAAGAATGAACCTCGCTGGCAAAGCTTGTCATGCTGACTTGGGAGAGTTTTTAAGTGGGTGCTTGCCTCTACTTGTATGAGATGGTGTGTCTCTAGACAGGAAGTTCATTCAATGTGTCTACAGCATGACCTCTTAAAACCTGTAAGCAAAACACCTACTTACTTAGTGCCTCGATTAGGAGTGCTTACTAGATGAAGGATGAATGGTGACAAGTCAAACCGTGGCAGTAGTCATCTCTTTCTATCCAGTGCGAGCCTACTGGTGGACAAGGTGTTGTATGAGTAACGGGTGGGCTTTGTGCTAGGGGAAGGACCGTAAAAAAACTTCACATGGTTTAATTTTCCAGACTTGAAAAACAGACATCAAGTTTGAAAAGCTGTTGATCCATGAAGGAATACAATAGAGAGTACATATCAACTGTCAATTTATTGGTGTTGGTAAAGATGACGTAAAAATCTTGGGGAGTAGCTCTTGTGTCTATGATGGAGGATGTATTTGTAGGTGGGGTGATGTCAAAAGGATAAAGTTGAAATGTCACATTTCAATTTTTATTTGAAGATAGCTATTTTATTCTTTGAATAGGTACTGATCCAAGCTTAAGAGGCTTTTAACTTTCGTATTTTTTCCATGTAACAAAAATAATAATAATACTGATGGATGCAGATAGAGCAATGATTCTCTTTATCAGGCTGTGAGCTGTTTTTTTTTTTTTTTAATTTCTGAAAACTAATCCAGACTAAAAATGTATTTATGGTGTGCATCCTCTTAACCATAAGCACAGATGTTAATGATGGATAGCCATTCCCAGCTGGAATCCTGCCCACAAACACTCCCTAGATTAATCTACAATGGCAAAATGACAAAATTAAGTGCACTGGTGTTTCTAAGAATCGCAGAATGGTTCAGGTTGGAAGGGGCCTCTGGCAGTCATCTTGTCCAACTCCCCTGCTTGAGCAGGGCCACCTAGAACCAGTTGCCCAGGAGCATGTCCGGAGAACTTT
Source organism: Burhinus oedicnemus (assembly GCA_008921705.1). Lineage (NCBI taxonomy): Eukaryota > Metazoa > Chordata > Aves > Charadriiformes > Burhinidae > Burhinus > Burhinus oedicnemus. The sequence continues at coordinate 1,289,819 of VFFE01007487.1, forward strand.
TGAATATCTCCAAGGATGGAGACTGCACACTCTCTCTGGGCAACCTGTGCCAGTGCTCGGTCTCCCTCACACTGAAAAAATGTTTCCTGATGATCAGACAGAACCTTCTGGGTTTCAGTTTGTGCCCATTGTCTCTGGTCCTGTTGCTGGGAACCACTGAAAAGAGCTTGGCTCCATCCTCTTTGTACGCTTCCTTTAGGTAGTTATATGCATTGGTAAGGTCTCCTCGGAGCCTTCTCCAGGTGAAACAATCCCAGCTCTCTCAGCCTTTCCTTCTATGTGACATGCTCCAGTCCTTTACTTAACATCGTGGCCCTTGGCTGGTCTCTCTCCAGTTGTTCCATCTCTCTTGTACTGGGAAGGCCAGAACTGGACACAGCACTCCAGGTGTGGCCTCACCACTGTTGAGCAGAAGGGAAGGATCATCTCCCTTGACCTGCTGGCGATATTTTGCCTAATGCAGTCCAAGTTAGCATTAGCCTCTTTTGCCGCTAGGGTACATGGCTGGCTCACGTTGAACTTGAGGTGTCTGTCAGGCATCGACGCGTGCGGTTGTTCCTCCCCAGGTGCAGGACTTTGCACTTCACCTTGTTAAACTTCTTGAGGTTCCTATCAGCCTGTTTCTCCAGCCTGTTGAAGTCCTCTAAAAAAAGCAATGTGTTTGTGCTTTAGAAAACTGCACCTTTCTGCATTCAATAAGTGGTTATTTTGGCTTGTGGATTTCACCAGTATGGTGACATGGCTTATTTAAAATCAGTGGAAAGAATTCTATAACTTTTGTTGGATTGGGAGTTTACGGCTTATCAGCTGACTTCTGGGTTAATGCCTGTGAATGACATGATGCCTATTCATGACTGGATGACGTGTTTGACAGCAAAGGGTATAAGAATAAATTTCTCTTCATTAATGCTGGGAGCGGGCACTCAGAGAGTGCCATACAAATACTAGAAAGGTGGACAGGGCTTCACTGACTTTCAGGAAGCTTAACTAATAAGTTTTTCATAAAGATAAGGAACAATGTCGTTCATAGAGTGACAGCTAAGGGCGCTATTTACCTGAAAGGTTGATCAACAACAGCTAAAACAAGGGAGGGGGGGAACCCAAACAACAACAAGAAACCTTAATAACCTTATCTGAAATCTTGCTGCTATTTTCCAAAGCGGATCATCTGAGATGAGCTGTTTGCGGTTCAGATTTTCACTGCGTGTCACTGATTAGGCTTATAGCCAGTTCTTTTTCGTGTACTTACCTTTGTAATTACAAGAGATTTAATTATCTTGTTGGGAATGTTTGACTCCAGATGTCATTCTTTGTGGATTGTATGTCACAGTTGGAGCTTGACATTCCAGAAGAATGTCTTTTTGACATCTATTTCTGTCCAGATTCTATGACTGCGTATGTGAATTGAGTATTAAAAAGTTAGTAATTTTTCTAAGGCTGCCTGAAGCAGTAATTCTGAAGTGTGAACTATTCTTACTTATCTCAGTTGATAAAATCTGAAATCTAATGATGATAATTCTTGTAATTGAATCTGTACTAGTTTATAACAAATTGATTTTAATCCAAAGACGACTCAACATGGAAATATTTTAATTGTTTTAAAACTTAAATAGAAATACGTTCGATTTGTTTTCCCAAGATGCAAATTCTGCAGAAAATGGAAAACTGTAGGGAAATAAAACCTTACTCTTGTTAAATGAACGGAATTCTCAATTTGTGGTGTGTTTTTTTTTTTTTTTTTTTGGGATTTTTTTTTTTTTTTTTTTTTTTTTTTATTTTTATTTTTTGTGACAGCAACTGATGCTACTTGCCAGTAAAGACAATTGGGAAACGAGAAAAATGGCTTGGCCCTGCTTAACCTTAAGATTGCAGTCTCAAGGGTAGTGACCAGCAGCGATTGTAGAGCAGTCAGTTTGCACTCCCTAGGTCTGCTGCACTTGTCAGTTGTAAGTCTTGCTCGCTGCTGGGCACCTTGTGCATCGTTTGCACCTTGTAGGCTCTGCAGGCGTTTCTGCGTACCTAACTGTGCAGGGCAGCTTGAAGCTGTGAGAGCTAATTGTGGAGCCTCGAGCAACATAGCTGAATCAGCGTGGCATGGCCGGTGAGAGTAATTACCAGCAACGAGTTTTGCCTCTACTGGTTCTGGCACCTGAGCTAGTCTTTTGGCATGGTGTGGCACAGTCTCTTGTAGACATAAAAGCAATCTTCTGGCTAGCAAGAGTGTTTCTATATGGGGCTGTTCCTTCATACAGGGTAGACACATAGGTATTGCCAATATCCGCTGTTCAAACTCACCCATCTGTGATCCCTCAGATTATGAGAATGGTAGCTTTAATAACATACTTTGTCGTCTCTTTGGTATTAGTTTTTTTCTGCTAGATGTGTTTGGATCATATTTTTAAACTTTTCTCTGCAATTACGATAGCTAGAAAATGTAATTTATTTCTTTGAAGAAAGCAGAAATTCTCATTCCATCTTTTCGTTCCACCATCTGCCACCAGGCATCATAAAAAATATTTTGGGAGGAGTGGGGACTAGATTCATATTAAAGAGCTGTATTGGCAATATAGCAGGCTGCCTGCTTTCTTAGTGGAGTTTCACAGCCCTTTGGAAAATGGGATTACTCAGGTGTGGACGGTCCTGCGGGATAGTTACTGTAGCTCCTACCGAGCAAAAATCCTGCTTGTTAATCTCTGCCCCACTTGCCAGTTCACGGTGATGGCATAGCTGCAGAAGGGATGCAGAAGTAGAGAATTATGGTATGGGGAAGGCTGGAGGAGGATAAGGGAAAAGAGTAGGCTATTTTGGGACAAGATGTTGAGAAACAACTAACTGAAGAGCAGGACAGCTGTTTCTTCTGGAGATACGGTGATGCTGATTTCCTGGGTGGGAAGAAGGTGGGGTAAAAATTTGGTGTAAAGTCTCCCCAGAGACTTAGAAAATTTCTACCAGCAACTAGACCTCCTATGCACAGTCTAAATCTAGCAGAAATCAAAATCGTAGAAGTATCTTGACCTTGATTTACATTTTATAGAGCGGTTTCTATATGGATGCCTCAAGATGGGATTTCTGCTTTACCATACCTAACTTTTGGAAATTAGATGTTCAGTAATTCTAAAGAACAGACCCTTCTAATCGGACACAGCAGAAGAACACACGACACTTGAAAAACGTTGGTATTCTATGTGCTGTGTGTGTTTGAGCTGAATAACTTCCCAGTGAGTTATGAAGAATATGTAAGAGGAGTAAAACTCAGACTTGCATAAAGCAGGAAGGCTGTTTTTAACAAAAACCTGGACTGAAATTCTTTAATTCCTTCAAATACTTGGAAGAAAAACAACTATACTTGGAGACAACGTATTTGGAAAAACTACTATAGAATTTTGAGTTTAAGTGCCGTTTTGGTTTTGTTCTTCCCCCACCCCCCTGTCCCTTTCCTTTCAACTCCAGGCAGAGAAGCATCCAAGTAGATTACTTTATATTTGATGTTATGGTGCAAAGAATGAATTTAACTTGCTGCCTGCTAGTTTATCAGTGTTGTTACTAGACATTACTGGAGTTACAGATTGAAAATTGTGTGATCCTTGCCGTTGCACGTGTTTTCATCACTGTCATTTTTTAAAATATTGTTTATTTTCAGAATGGAGTTTTAGTAAAAGTAACAGAGACTTGTCCGCCGTTGAACTGCTCAGAAAAAGATCACGTTCTTCCAGAGAACCAGTGTTGCAGTGTTTGTAGAGGTAAGTCAGAGACTATGCGTGCTTGGAAGGAATGCAAGTTGCTGATTCAACAGGGGGATACACTGGAAGGAGCAACTCCTTTTTAATGAGATACTAGGTACCTCTATAAACCTGAGCCTATAATTAGCCTTCACATAAAACCAGTCTTTGATATTCCTTTGGGTAGAAGACTTACCAGATACAAAGCTGTAATTGCTCTGAAGTAGAGAGGCGAGGGAGAAAAGGAAGAGTTGGGGGAGAAAGGGCCCAGTATCTCTTAAGAATTTCCATTAGGAAGAAGTTATGTTTGAAAAAGAGGTATTTTACATTCCTTAAACTTGCAACTGCACTGAATGTACAGGATTTTGGAAGTGGGGTTTTTAAGCTCTCTATTTTAAAATTACAATAATAGTAATGTTAAGATTCCAATTTGATGGATATTTTGAGGTTTAATTTAGATGTGAGTGCTCTCAGGATTAATTCATTAATTAAGCTGGACAGGTACAGAATAAAAATGAAAAAATAACCCTGGAGCCCAGAACCCCGTTTTACTTCCAATGGGGTGTTGAGATGCAGGTTCCTCTTGCTTGTTCTGTTTCAGCCCTAGTGAATCCTGGTTGCGTGCTGGACCAGACTGAACAAGCAATAGCTAAAACCGTAGTTGAGGAAATCCCCTTAAATGAGGAAAATGCAGGTTATCGCAAGGCTAGAGAACTCAAACGAGTTTTCTTCATAAAGTGTGTTCTAACCAGTGAGCTGTTGGGTGAAAGGTGTTAGAATAATCGTTCCCTGTGTATGTCTATATTGTACCTCTGTTCCACACCTCTCCCTTGGTGCTGAGCCTCAGCTGAGCTTAAGGGGAGCCTGGTCTCTCGGAGCAGGATTTGCGTGTCAGCCTTTAGTGATGGACCTCAGACATTTCAAGCGAGAAGCATGCCAAATGAGGATTAGACATTTCCAAGCTTAGATGGATATCTGGGCCTGCTGGACTATTCTTGCCTGTATGTAAAATCTTCACTGTAAATGCCAATGAAGGGGCTCTGAATCTCTCCCTTAGCCAGTAAATATTAATTAATAATACACACGTTAAATATTTACGAAGGCCTTGAACTTGCAATCATATGCATGTGGTTGCAGGGGCCAGCATGTTTGAGACTGCTTGCTGAGTCGTGGTCTAAGAATATACACATTAATGTTTTTAAGCAGTTTCTGGACGCATCTGTAACTATTTAAGCAAGCAGTAAATGTTGCTTCTTTGTCCCTCAGAGGGCTCGATGTCTTAATGATACTTCTTAACAGATGGCCCGGTTTGATGTAGCGCAGTACTGAAAAAATTATCGTCATTACTTAAAAGCGTTAGAAATCTGAAAGCTTCAAAGTTGATGACAGACAAGTTCTGTACTTACTCAGTGCTGTATTATTGTTAATGATAGGTACTCTTTTTAGATACTCGTCTCAAAACTATTTTTATTATTTATAAAATAGCATGAATATATATTCTTATGTGGTGGTCCCGAGAAGCAAAGGATGGAATAGTACTTTCACTTCCTATGAATTTTGATACATGCTGCTTTCAAATGGATACATTAAACTTCCACTTCAGTTCTGCTTTAGCTGACTGCTAAAACAGTACCGCCTCCTTTTGTATTTCATCTTTGCTTTTTAAAATTCTTTTGAACATTATGCTTAAAGATACGATTAATTTTGTCAACTTTACAAAGGCGTAAATTGAAGTTAGCACTCCTAAATGGCTTTTTATATCTGGAAGTAGAATATATGCTGCTTGACATTTTTGCTTCAGTTGCATGCAACCCAAAGTGGTAGTATATAATTTTATCATATGTAGAGTGATGGTGTTAAAAATGGATATTTATTAAAAATTCCATATTTGGTACGGGTTTTATCATGCAAACAGGTGCCCTCTGATATGGCAAGCAAGCCATGGTTTCTGGTCCTGTCCTGTGCCAACATGTTCTTTACTGGGAAAGGACAGAGTGTTGCTCTGTTTTGCAATAATGACCTCTTTCAGAGACTATATTCAGCTTTTATTGCCGAAGCAAAAGTAGTGAGGAAGAAATATTGTGGTAAATATAGTCCTGAGTAATCAGGGTATTTATTGGAAGCCCACATGGATCATTTGCACATCGTGCAAATTTCACGATACGTATGATGACGCAGATAATTCTTTGCATTAGCCCTTGCTAGGCCTTCAGTTACTCAACAGGATGATTAGTAAGCATTTCCTAGGAATGTTAAATGAGAACAATAATTCTGTGTGAAGTTTATCAGTGCATACTAGTGACTGGTAGGCTCTGTTTTTGTCTCAGTTTGTGCTTACTTTAGTATCTAGTTGTTGAAACAGAAAACTTCGGAATTTCACGTTGTGTAGAATTACACAATACCTTTGCTGAATTGGGCAAGAGTGGGAGGTTTGCAGCTTGTGGTTTTCCAGCTGCGGCAAAGGAATTTCCATTTAATGCAAGGATAAGTGTGGGGGATCAACGGAATGAAAAAAACAGAGAAATACAGAAATTTCACGAGGGTACAGTCTCATACTGTACCCTCTTCAGGGATCTCTGTAATATCTACTACAATAATAGGTAAGTGCCTAAAATAAAATAGGGTATGCAAGGGAACAAATAAATCTGTGGTGTTTACGGTGATGGAAATTGTGAGTCAGCAAAGGACGGAGTTGAATACTGTAATGTACACCGCTGGTGGGCTTCCTGGATAGTCATTATTGTTTGTAAATCGTTAGAAAAGTAAAGACAGCAAATAATACCTTTTCTTCCTCAGGTTGCTACATGAGTTCATTGTGTAGCAAAAGCTAATATATTGCTAAAAGCCAGTTTCTAGATTTCAGTAAAATGATCGTGTAAGGTGTACAGCAAGGCAGGCGTAGTATGGAAGAACTCAGCTGTATAATGACAGCTTATTTTTGTGATTTGATGTACCTGAATGCAAAAATAGGCCTCTTCAGGTCTGTGTATAGGATCTATCCTTGAACGTTGTGCGGAGTATGTCTAGTTTTGTCCTTCATCTGTGTGCTTTAGTACAAATGCCTGCTTAAACTATGTGGCTATTTATACTTTTCAGCAGGACAATGTGGTAGTGTTAAGCTCTCTTTTTAGGCTTACAGAAATTTTAGTTAATTTTTAAAAATTTACAAAGAATCATTGTGTAATAAAATAACTAATTTTTTGAGAATCAGGCATTTTTCTTACAGCATGCCTGCTACAATTTTTTTTTTTTTTATAGCCCAGGGACAAATCTAAAACAAAAAATAGTGTCATAAAAGTGTTTTATTGTTCCCTTTAGCTGTTTTTCTCCTTGCCAAAGACAGTGTATAATTTTGAAAGAGTGGATTTTTCCTCTTTTGAATGAGTGATTCAAATAAAGTTTCATGAGAGATTTTTTATGTTGTTACGCTCACAATTTCAGTATGTAAGAATAGCCTTAACAGCCCTAGCAGCTTCAGTAATGCTCTCCTTGAAAGAGAAAGTGTGAGGAAATAATGAAGTAGTGAGAGCTGTTTGGTTTCTGGAGAAAGTAATTTTTATTTGCTGTCCTGTAATATGGTTTGGCTGATGGATTTAGGTTGACTGCTGGCGCTGGTTAGCAGGAAGCGGAGAATCCTACCGGTGAGCTGAAGTGTGCGTTTTACAGTGGGGAACAGCATTTAAATCTTAAAAGTGGGGCTTTTGCCACCCTTACTTATATTGCTTTGTTTTGTTTTACGGAGGTTTTTACTCTTTCAATTAGAGGATGAGAAGGCTCTTAGCGTGTTTCTCATCTCTCTCTGTCTAGCTGTGAAACTGAGTTTTGCTGTTTCAGAAATCTAATGTTTCTCATTCATTGCTGTGCGATATGAGTCATTTTGAGGTTTTAGTTTTCTTAAGATTTAATGGAGGTTGATACATACAAATTAGTTTATTTCTAAACATTGTTATAATGTTAGTTAGCATTTAGAAGAGTTTTATAGCTGAAAAAAAGTGTCCTTATAAGCTTGTTAGGCTGTGCAGTACCATTGTTCTAATGCACACTGCTGAGCAGTATGTAATAAGGTCTGCATTGATATAGCAACTTGAAAGATTTCATGAAGTTACTGTTTTATGTCAGACCACTGAGTTCTGGGACTACAGTCTCTGAAGGCGTGAAAACTGCTGTTCGAAGTGCTTCGTTGCTCCTGAGTCATTAAAAGCTGATTCAGATCATGAAAGGCATAATTGTTAGTGCAAATTTTATGACTCTTTGTATGAGTTGTCCCCCAGATTTACTTTATGCATTTATGTAGTAACTGTGGGGTTAAATCATAACAATAGTAAAGATTTTTGAGGTTGAAATTACCTTGGACCTTTTGAACATTGCTAGTGCTATTAATGGAAGCATCGTCAGTGTTCTTTTTAGAAGCCTCTGAAATGTGAAACAGCGAAATGTGGATTGCTGAAGTGAATGCTTCTTGAACAGCAAGAGAACAGGGGTTTTACAGTTTTTTGAAGTGAACAGCTAGGGATACTGTAAGAAGTACAGAAAGCATTACAGATGTTATAAGGAAACCCTCAGAAAAATGGGAGGCACATTAGTGTTGCCCATAAAAAAAGCAGGAAGAAAGATGGATAGGATAGATTGATTCCAGCTGTAGTCTTGAATGAGTTCTTGCATTCTTCAGTCAATAGTTAAGCCAAATTACCAAATATGATAGGTACTTAAAAAACTGGATGACTGCACAAAACAGCTTAACATACTGCTCTGGAAAAGCGGATTCTGGGAACTGGAACCTGAAGATGTTGAGAAGCTTGGAAAAATAAAATCAATGTTGAAGTGTCTCAAAATGGAATAAATGCTTAATTTTGGATAATCTGACTTGAGACCACTAAGCCCTAGCCAGTTGTGCCGTTCCGAATGCTGCAGGAGTTAGTTTTATGTCTGCTAGCATGAAATCTGGTCTTATTTGTATTTGTCTTAATACATTTATTAATGATCATTCTACAGTAAAAAAAAAAAAAGTTCTTTAATATGTTCTTTAAGAAAAATTGGAGGAAACATTTTAGCAACCTTGATAAGGAAGAGAGCAATGTTATCAGAAGCGTTTGGGGAAGGAACAGAGGTCAATCGGGCCCGTGAAAAAATCTAAGCACACTCTTCAATATTTAATTCTCCTGTTGGTAGTACCTAATTGTATCTTGAACGTCTTGAATGACTTTGAAGGGCTGTTGTGCACATTTATGACTTTGTGTGTCTCTGTGTGTGGAAAATGGTTTCTGACATCTGTTCTGAATGTGTTTATCTGTAATTTTAATTCATGCTTACTTGCCTTGTCATCTGTGTTGGCCTGAAATTAGTTTAGATTATCAGAACTATTTAAGATTTTGTGTGCTTCTGTCAAATCCTCTCCAATTGCCCGCTTGCTCAGATGTGATGATTCTATTTTAAGCCATTTCTTGTATTTAGAGAGGAGCTGACTGTCTCAGATAAGACTTTGCTGAATGTTCTGAAGTCTCAGTAATTCAGTTATTTTGACCCGGGCAATCGGAATGCTTGCCCTCTGCGAGCTGCCACCCATGGTTGAGATTCAGACATCCCACTCCAGTATCAACGCGTGGTTTTGCCATCTGTGTAGATATTCTAAAGGAACCCTATAATCCATTTCACAACAAACAATTAATAAAAATCAGGTGTTTGCATTCTTTTCCATTCTGCTTGCTAGGGGATAAGTAGTTGTTCCCATGACTAGGTTGGCCATGAACAGATTGATGTTTGAGTGCTCAGCTCCCTCCCTGTTTAGTCAGGAATATAAGCATGATTGTCACAGTCAGTGGCCCGGTGTACATTCCTGACTGTTTTGCTGAGTAAGAAAGAATTAAAATATTAGCTAAATTAGACACTGAATTGGGCTTGTTAAACGTGAGAGGAACACAGCTAGCTTATTTCGTCATGTCACGGTCCAAATATGACGTGGCCTTCATTTGCCAGAAAAGCAGGAGAAGCACTCGGGCCCAATATGGACTAAGATAAAGTCGGGAGCATTTTATTCCTTTCTTGCCTCCAGAACCCCAGCTGGGGAGAATGTAGACCAGGGTCCAAGAAATGCAAGAACCAACCCTGCTTCCTTGGTATGCCCCTCTTGGCTCTTTTGAAGTGCAAAATGTGCATCTTCACTGCAAAAGAAAAGTACCTGGAAAAACCTCTGATCCAATCAATGGCATGCCTACTCTGACAGAGGCACAGTGAACCCTTACTCATCTATACTATCAAGTACTTTTTTTTTTTTTTTTCCTGCTGGTTAACCTTAAATTAATTTGTTTTGTAAAAGCTTGGTAACATACAGTGTTGTAGCACCGTGCATGCTCTGAACAGGAATGGCTTTCAGTTTCCACTTACAGACGTATTGTACGGGTTTTCTGAAATGCTACAAGAAATTGAAGTCGAGTCACTTTTAGTCAGCATTTTTAAAAGGTAAACAGTGTTGCACAGGTCTTTTATAACAATAAATGCCAAGCCAATCTAGGGATGTAGTAGTTGTTCTCTTATTTTGTATTCCTAATGAGAGCAACAATGAAGAGTTCTTTAGAGCCTCTAATTACGCAAGTTACAGAACTGGAGCGTTACTTTTTTTCTTCTGTGCTCTTTTAACAGCCTTCGAGCTTGAAAACATAAGAAAGAGTCTGATTCTGAATGGAGACAGTTCATACTTGAGTTGATAACAAAGGAACAAAAGCAAGAGAGTTTTTTCCAGAGAATTTTTAAGAAAAGGTGACAGCTGTAGTGGTACAAAATGGATAGTTAGGGTAGTCGTCCTATCTACTGATGAAATTCAGAGGTGGCAAATAAACTGTGCAGAATTTGTAGGGCTCTGATGTGATATTGAAAACTAATCAGCAGCTTGTGCTTGGGAGAAAGTGATGTTAGAGAAGAGCGGTTGATCTGGGACTCGGGACTTGCGATGAAAGTTAACCCTGAGAAGCCATCCCTTTGTCTAATTGTGTTTAATTTGCCGTGAACTGATCACAAGGTAAAATGTTGACTCGCTGGGATAAAAAGAGCCTAGAAACAAATTTTTTTGGCGCAGAAAGTTGTATAAAGGCCATTGTAATTAAAAGGTGCTGAGAAAGACAAAATATTTTTTACAGGTTTGGATGAGAGGGAAATATAAATAAATATTAATAAAATATCCTAAGATAGTAGTAACAATCCACACCAAAATGTAGTATTTTTATAGTGCCTAGCTTAACACACTGATAGGATACATCCGTTCTGAGTAGTAGTATCTTCCAATAATTATGAAATATTAAACTGATACTGTGTATGAGTTCAGAGGAGAATTATTATGCTAAAGAAGACTAAATAGACTAGGATGTCGTAGTCTTAAGGGAAACAGTGACAAAGAAAATGTTATAAAATTTGTTGTCTCTTGGATATTATCTAGAATGCCAACAGAATAGTAATCCGGCTTGGGGAGTATAAATTAGATGCCAGATGGATAAGTTTGGGGAGGTGGGTTCCAGTGTTGAGTTTCGATTGTGATTATAAAGGCAAAAATGAGAAGTCAAATACTGTGATTGCATAAATGGCTAAAGGCAGTGTAACTGCACCCTTTTTTACCAGTATAAAATGTACCCAGGCTTGACGAGGCTGTATGTGGAATACCTGAGTGGTTTTTACCAGACTGTGAAATGAATGAAGACTAGAAGAGATATCTGCAGTTTTCATTAACAGAGTTGGGGTGTTTTTTTGCAAGTTGGATTACAATGAAAGAAAGAGCTAACTGAGCATAAGGAAAATACCTTGGTTGTTAATAAAATTAATCTGGAGTTTAAGTATAGAGTTGGACGTTGACACTGAGATAGTGTCCTCCTTGCGAACAAGCGTTACATTTTTTTAAATAATGGTCTCACAATCCAATGTTAGATGATCAGACTCATAAAGTTGGATCACACTAAAAAGATGAAACCTGAATTTTAAATTAGTAGATGACTGAAGTGCATGTTTAAAACGAAATAAAAAGCCCCTCAGTGAACAATAGCTTCAGGATAGCCCTATGAAGATGTGCTTACTGTAGATGAAAACTATATTTAGTATAAGCTAAAGTTTCTGAAGTTCTTTAAAGAATATCAAAGCAAAGGATATGAACAAAGATCTGAATCTGGCGATTAGATCTTAGAAGTCCAGGTCGTCTTTTTCTTAGCTATCTTCAGGGGACGTTAGGAAAGTTTAGGATCAGTGAACTAGAACTTTTAGTTTGCTCCTTTATGACCAGGCAGAATTGGCAGAAACTGTTCTTGTATTCATATAAGTGCAAGCTGTAATACAAGTAGCTGATGGTATGTCTGGGTTTCTGGTTTCCCTCCTTCGAGGAGAGAAAATCCAGAAAATATAAGAATTACCAAAAGAACTATTTGTATCTCAGGCACATAGATGTTGACTCTTGAATACTAATAGAGAAAAATCCATCAAGAATACACCAGTGGGGGGAAAAGAAAGTCCTGTTGTCAATTTCTGTAAGGTATTTAGTTATCTCTTACAGTACTTCCAGTGAAGTGCCTTTAAAGAGATAAAGTTGTAATTACTTTCTCTTTAGACATCAGCAGAGAGAGATTTTAACACATCTTTGAGAAATATTGAAAATCAGGAAGACAGAACTTCAGCCAGTTGTGCCTTTACAGAAGGAACTGGGAAAGTTGATCATGTTTTCAGAAATTACTTCGTATGGGATAAAAGAAACTGTTCACAAAGAAACTACTGAGAATTTGTGTCAAGGAAAAAGGAGAGATTAATAAAAATTCTCCCCTACAAAACATGATGCATGGATTAATTATAAACTGTAGAAACAATCCAGCCAGTTTGTGATGACAGAATTACAAGGCAGTGTATGAGGTTGTTTTGAGTACCAGTTTTATGTTCTACAGGCAATGTCTCATTTTTGCTCTTCTAAAAGCATGCGTGATTATGCATAATAAGAGAACTGTGAAGGATTTTTTTTGATATTACACTTTATTATCTTTTTGGTGTAAGTTAGTATTACACTTCTTGGCAACTGGAGATAAGGTGCCATTTTATCCTACATGGGTTCAGTAGAAGACTAATGTATTGTCATGGCTTCCTGCTTTGAAGTTGTCTTTTCTCCTGACTAAAACTAGTCATAAAAATACAGTTTTGAATGAAATGGTTTTACTGAGAATGAATTGATGGAGGAATCAAAAAAGCCTGCGTGCAGCAGATAGGTTTACAGAGAGAATTTCTGGAATGTAGCATGCCAAAGTTTTTCAGAGTGATACAGTCAATGTATATTAAACCTGAATATCTGAAATAAGCGTGTTTTAATACCAGGTTGCATGTTCCTTGTATTTCAGGCCATAACTTCTGTGCAGAGGGACACAGATGTGGTGAAAATTCAGAGTGCAAAAACTGGAACACAAAAGCTACTTGTGAATGCAAGAATGGTTATCTCTCTGTCCAAGGGGACTCGGCGTATTGTGAAGGTAAACAAAATATTCAGAGACCTGTCCCCTTAATAACCTAATCAGAAACATAGTATTAAATAAATGGCTGACGAATGAATTTCATTGCAAAGTTCAGTTTCATGATGGTGAATATCACAAGAGCCCTTTTTTGTTCATAAGTGTGGATTGAAGATCACAAGTGGCGCTGGACCTCTCCGACTGCCTATCTATGGGCATACTTCATTGTTACATTTGTGCCTTGGTACACCACGGTCATGCTGTCATTATCGTATTTAACATAGTGTTTTTCAAACAGTAGCACCTACCTTCTAAAATGTTTTTTAGAGGACAACATCTTTATAAGACGCATTAATTCAGGACGTGGGAATTCTGCTGATGTTTGTGAGAAAGGTAAGTGTGAAGGTGTGCTGAGGCTTCAATATAGAAATGATGATCTGCATTCCTTCCTGAAGTACTTCTGTGGGCCAGGTACTTTACCGAAATGGTTTTCCTATGGTACAGAAGAGACCTATTTCTTAGAAGAGCGTAGCTGAGGTACTTCTGTTGATGTATTATTCCATCACAGGAACAAATGCAATAGGGCATTATTCTCCTTTTCCTTTCTCAGTGTTTTCTAGAGCTTGCTGTTATTCATAGCTGTGATGTACTTGTTAAAAACTAAATTGATGAATCAACATGTATCACATTCCTTCCTGCCTTTGCATTGTGGGGTTTTTTAATGCCCTTGTATGTCAGGCTGCAATATTTAATCTTTTGGCCATCATAGGAAGTTGTTGAACTACTTTGTAAAAAAGTATTTCCCTAGATTCTTTTTCCAATAGTACTGGTGATGGAAGGGTAATGGTGTTTTTGACAAGCTGTTAAAATATACTGTAAGAATTGGAAGACAGGCTGAAAGAATAAAAAAGACATGCGTGGACTGGACTTAAATGATCCCGCTTTCATAAAAAGACTTTTTAGTGTATGTAAGTGAACAGGACTGCATTAAATAGCAGCTTACAAAGCTGTTCAGTAAATGGCAACTATAAATCTTACGGTGTTTAGTCAGTTCTCTACAAACAGCAATTCGTATGACCCTATATATGCACTTTCAGTGACTGGGAAAACGGTTTACACATTGCTTTTAAAGGCAGACAGCAGATAAACTGTATCTAGAGAAACTTTTTTGTACAAAAAACTGTGAGAAGAACTGCTCTATACATACTGCAAGGACTACTTAGAAATCAGAAGAGAGTAACAAGGCTGTTTGTCAGCTACGATACAGAATCCAGTTGTTCTTTTTTGCTGTTTTAAATAAAATCAGTGCTTAGTGTTTTTACTTACCTAGTAGCAGACTGTCCCTTTTTTTCTCTATGGAAAAAATGTAAACACCTTAGATAATTTTGGAGTTGTTGGCAGTGCGTTAGTGGTAGTGGTGGGGGAAAGACAGAGCTTTTGGAAGAAATTAGCAGGAATTACAACATACCTGGTCTATGTTGCGTTAAATTTTGAAAGGGCAAATCAAATCCCTGACTTCTGTGCATGTGGCTGAAACATGAGGCAACAGAGCAAACACAGCTGCTTTTGCTGCCTGACACCATGGGATAGATGAGAGAGGCGCTTTCTGCATGTTATGAAAGTTTAAATTTGCTAGATGGGGAGTAGTTCTTAGCAGGTAGTGTAGGGAAGACAAGGCCCTTGAGCAAGGGGAACTGCAGACTGACAAATCGATTAGCCAACAGGTGACTCCTTTCAGCCCTATGAAAAGCTTCCTTTCACTCCTCGGAACGGTTTTCTGCCAAATTTCTTTCTATGCCTCTTTAACCTCATTTCTCTCATCTATGTGTTTGATCTGCTAAATCGAATCATTTCGTAGTTGGCTGTATAGTGTTCTCAAATGCACGGTGAAGCTGTGATTTAAATAAATGAGGCCAAAGGCATATATCTGAATGTACAACTTGACAGGATGTTGGTATAGTATAGGGGTGGATTATTTTTTTGTGGAGTTTTGGACTTCTGTGTGTACTGTGTAAGAATTAAATATGCAAAACACCTGAACAAGTAGTAAACATACAAAACAACTGTGGAAGCAAGGAAGGTATCATTCCTATCTGTAGTTCTGAATTTGTCTTCATCATTCCTAAGCCTTTAAACTTAAAGGACACGTAAGGTAACCGTTTCCTTTGAGATGGTGAGGTTAAACTATTTCATACTTATGACATGTGCTGGTAAGTGGCACCTTTGTTCAGAGTGCTCCAAATCATTAACTTGGAGCTTTCCAGACTTCTCATCTCTTCCAATGTATTTGAAGTACTTGTGCATGTGAATTCTAATGTGCGGTAGTATTTTACCTTACTTATGTTTTTACTGTTATTTCTGCTCACACTAACTCACAGTTTTATCTTGCTGGACCTTATGGTGTCATTTTGATCTTGTAAGATCTCTCGAGAATGGTGTTTGAGTCTACTTTGCTTTTTGACGTGTCTTCTTTTAACATTCCATATTCACACTTGCAGTATGGTGGAAAAAATCAAAAAGATTCTGATTTTTGTCAGAGAATGGGCATCAGCAGATTTGTAACATGAATAAGGAAACCCTGAGAGGCTTTTACTATTCACTCTCAGTAACTACTTAAGTAGGTAGCAGCTCCTTGTGTCAAAATATACATGTAGGATAACCACTGGCTATATGCATTCCATTTTTGAAATAACATAGATGTGTTTAAGGAGGGCAGTTTCTGAAAACAAACAAGTAAATGAAGCTTGTAATGAATGAAGGAGGTAAGCGGAGATTCTCTGTGTTCTGTAAAAGCAATGTATTTCACTTAAAAACAGAAAAGTTGGACTTTTTTTGACATTTGCCGACTTGTCTTGCATATATGAGACATAATTAGAGCAGAGACATATAGAGATATTTCTACTAATCATGTTGACTGAGGTTTAGCTACTGACGGGGATACTTAGGCACAAGTATTGAACCGGTGTCCGTTGATCTCTGTCACACATGCATGCATAAATTTTGGGAACCGCACAAGTAGCGAGCAAGTCCAATGTCTGCAGGATGCAAGCATTGAAGTTGTAGCAGCGCGTGCACACTTGCAGCTACGACTTTCTAACACATGACGTGTGAGCACCTGTGTTGAGGGCTGAAAGTTGCACGTGTGAGAGTTAGTTCCAGACGGTGCAGCAGTTCGGTGGCAAAACCAGGACTGAAATGGGGAATTCTTTTGAGTTGGTCTCATGCTGATTCTTCCAGACGCGTTACGTGATGCGTACAGCAAACCTGCGCGTACTCTGTACTTCTTCAAAGCCAGAAAACTCCGCAGTCTCCGACTACTTCACAAATACTAACAGGACAGTCCTCGTAATGCAAAATAAGAGACAGGAAAGTGTCGGGAAATGGAGGGGCTGAAGCTCAGAGGTGAAATGAGAAAAATGAAGCCAAATCAGCTGACAGTTAGGCTTTTTGCTAGCATGATTATCCTCGCTTTCTAGATGGTGACAAGCAAACAGCCATCTCTTCTGAAAAGAATTTGGTGTTTTTCCTGCAATGTATTTCACAGCGAAGAGCAAAAGCAGAGTCATTTTTTCCCGCCACATCTCAGTTCTGCATTCTTTATTACCTTCTTAGCTTGAAACATTAACAGCCCTTTTCTGCTTGCGAAGTTGTTATGTTGGTGATTACCACCTATTTGCTGTTGAGCTCTGATTCATTGTGAGAGCTGTTTAAATCTGAAATGGGATGAATCTCCCAGTTAGGATAAATGCACGCTTCTTCTCACTGACAAGAGTGCGTGAAACAAGTAAATTAGTATTAACCTTTTGTCCTTCATGCGCAACTACTTACCGCCCCCAAGAAACATCTAGTAAAAGTGATACAGTAGCATACTACAAGATATCTTGTCATGTTACACAGCAGTATTTTTTCCCTTTCTGCTTAACCAGTGTCACCAGAGAATGTTCCTGTGAAAATGGCTATAATATAAGAAAGGATCCGTTGACTAAAGTGGACCTACAAGATTAATATTCTTATTGTGTGACTATATTGTAGGGTGTGCTTTCCCTAAATACCGAAGTAGGATGACACATGCTCTTTAGGATGTCTTCCAGCTGTTAATGTAAAGAGTGTAAACAAGCTGTGTGAATCTGATTTGGTCTTTTAGGAACAGATAACAAAATAAAGCTATTTTACAAGAATATAAAAAACCAAAACACCTTCTCTGGCAGAAGCAGCCTGTTAGGCAGTGGTTAGGACAGGGTATTTCAGGTGAGTCTGCATTGCCCTTAAAGAAGAGGCCGAAAGTTCTGAGGCCGAATGTAGTGTTGAGAATTGTTTGGTGTGCTGTGTGTGTTTTGTTTTTTTTTTTCTTTCTTCTTTTTTCTTTTCTTTTACTGGTAAAGTTGCATGGGTTAATAGTGACAGGAGAAGATTGGTGATAATTATTTCTGTGAGGTTAATTCCGGCGGTATAGTTAATTTCCTAATATGACCTGACCCTCAAGGTCACCTTAGTGCTGTTATCTCAGCTTAAAGAGTTAATGAATTAAATGCCTTAATATTTGTGAAAACTCTGGCCGTTTTTTATCCTGATAGCGTGCTCTAGAACCACTCGTGACTTTCATTCAGAAGCAACTTGACTAAGTTACCCTTTCCCTTCTGCGCTCCAAACACGTTATCTTAATTTGTTGTTAATAAAGTATTGCTCATTTCAAAAAATATCACATAAGCTATGAAATACTAGCCCAATTCAGAAAACCTGTTCATTTGGTAGTGTAAGGTAGAGTTACGATGATTTTAGTGGGCTGGCAGATTTTCGGGAGAGGGCATAAAGATGGTTGAAAGCCTTGGGAGAAAACTGAGGGCTCATTTGCTCCTGAGCATGGACTCACGCATGCGGGTTGGACAGACCAGGCAAATTGTCCTCCTGATGTGCCATACCACTGGGTGGTGGTCTCCTGTAGCTTCTGCTCCCTTGCTAGACATCCAGTCTCCCTTCTACCACAGCCCGATACTGCACCTGGCACCAGGAGAGCTGTGGTCAGGGGGTGTAGTTGGGGTTAGAGGCATCTCCAGTACAGGCTGGGAGCTCTGCTTTCGGGCCCAGGCCTCTGAGGACAGGCTAGATAAAGCTTTGTATCTCGCTTACTTGACAATAGAATTCTAAGGCTAGTATTTTTCTTCCTCTTCTTTTTTTTGGGGCCTGTTCTATGTATTTTGATTTAGAGCTCTGCAAGTTAGTTGTCTCAGTGTTTGAGCTTGTAAAGCAAGAAATCACATTCTTACTTATCTTACATTTGTAGAACAATACCGTTTCCTGACACAGGAGTGTTGGTTAACTTGTGTACATAAAGCTATCAAGCTCTCAACCTCAGAGAGAGTAAGCTTGGAACCTCAGGATTCTGCTGATAATGATTTTAAAAATAAAACCACATTTAATTTCCTTGTAATTTCTAAGTGCGTTCCAGACGTACACTGGTCTTTACTGTGTTCTGTTTCTTGTCCATTGAACTTACTGACGTCAGATGTAGTCAGGAAATTCTTTACAGAAAGATAGATATGTAAATATGTTGAAAAAAAATCCATTCTGAAGATACATTAATGAAGTTTTGATCAGAAAATGTTTGTTTTCTGAAAGTCATATAGAAAAAGAAATAATGGCAAAATGCAGATGAAAAGGGTGTTTTTTTCCTGTTGTCGGAGAAATCAGGAAAAATTAGTCTTCTAAGAGTAATGATTTAGTTCCAAATGCAAAGACCTTGCTATCAGCATGGTGTAATGAAAAACAAAAGTAAAAGTTTACTTAGGTTGCAAAACACAGAAGAACAAGAAAATCTTTCATCATGCAGTGTGGCTTCTGTTATGGTTCCGAAGATGAGAGCTTCATAAAGCTTACCTTTGATGTTTAATCCTTTGACTCATCACATCCTGTAGGTAAATAGCTGTTTAATGTGCAGAACTTCTCACGAGCACTTTAAACTGAAAAAGAATAAACCCAGTCCTGCATATGGCCTTTGGAGTAAAAGTCTGCTGGCAATCCACTGAGTTTCCACAGCTGATGTTTTTCTTGCTGTATAAAGTAGGTTGAATTTTGTTGAATTTTCCCTTCCTCCTCTGCAGTGATTTCATTGCAGCTGTTTTAATTTCACTGCATTGTGGCTTGGGAGATGACATTAACACTACGTGGTATCATATAAACCTTCTGCGTGGCAGTGACGTATGACTGGTTTTGGATGGTGTCCATTGACTTGACTTCTGGATCAGCTTTTAATGATAGTCCTTCTGTTTCTTGTACTCTCAAAAAACCTGCCTCACAAGATGTCTTTATTTCCTGCAGTCGTTATTCACAGGATAAACTCATGTTCTGTGCTGCACAGGTGTACTTAGATGCATAACTGTGCATATCAGGTAGTTCATGAAGTTACCTAAAGTTAAGAAAATGGGACAAATGCTGATGGCAAATGACTATGTTCATTGCAAATGCATTGAATTTTTCTCTACCCTGAAACCGTAGCAAAGAGGAGGGCAGGGGAAGAATCTAAAAATGTTACAGTCAAGATCAGTCTCTGCCGCGAAGACTACCTCGATGGCAGTGTTTCAGTTAGAACCAAGTACTTACATGGAGACTTAAGGAAAAAAAAAAAACCCACAACAAAACAAGAAAAAACCCCAAACCACCCACCCACCTGCCAAAAACCCCAGACAAACAAAACCACCCACCCACCCTTTTCATAAATATGTGACTGGGTGCCAGGTGGGTTTTTTCAAGAAGCTGACAATTTCTTCGGCAGACACTTGTTAACCTGCTTTTTAAGAGTTTGGTTAACTGAGTGTCAATTTGAAATGTCCACTGATGAATGTAATCCTATTTATCAGTGGAAATCCCTTCTCTTGGTGACATAATGCAAATAATATGTTTGTCCTGCCTAGTGTTTTCATAGAGAAAGACTTTATTTTAAACCTTAACCATTGCAGGAGCTCAAATTTGTCTTTTGTAACATGATCAAAAGGCAGGCACTTGTCAGTCTCCTGCATGTGTGGGTTTATGGACTTTAATCAATGGAACTGTGATTTCCTTGTGCTGTGAGCTGCGAGTGGAGGACGCTGAATTAAAACTGAAACAGACCCTTCCCCCTGCCAAGTAAATGCATATGTTCGAAGGCAGAGATGATATAGATGATACACTTGCTTGTGGACAGAAAGTTTTCAAACAAAATGTTAAGATTCAGGAGCTCGTTGGAAAATGCTGTTTATACCTTATATGGATCTAGATGGTTTATTTGTGTTATCAGAACTGCTTTTATCTTATATAAGTGAATTAGTTAAAATTCCTATTCCAACTACCAGACCCTAGAAAGTGAAATTATTTGCCGTTCCCTGGAGTAACTTTAGTTCTTTTGGTGTAATGCGATGCTGAGATTTATATGAAAATAAATTTTAATTTCTAATAAGGTAACCATATGTTTTGGAGTTGTTGTAATAAAGTGTCATAAATAATTATGGTTCCAAAGAAATTCAGCCCTGCAACTGTCAGTTCTTATGTAACTTGCATTTGAATAGATTACAATAATTGCTATTAAAGGAAAACAAACCTCTTCGCCCCTTCGGAATGGCAATGAAAATGCTGCTCTGAGGCTGTTGAGAGGAGAAGAGATGGAACGGACTGCTTCTCTCTCTCTCAGATGACCTCTCTAGGAGATGGCCTAGAGTTTATGAGTGCCTCATAAACTGCACTTTCACAGCCTTCACTTCTAACTACTTTTTAAAAATAGAACTTTATGTCGTATTTAGGTGGGTTAATGAAAAGCCCAGTGACATGTTGTCGGCTACTGAATCTGACTTAAAAGCTGACCAGAAGGAAAAAAAGAAATTACTGTATGTTCCTTCTGGGTCAGCATCATTATCTTTACACTATAATGACCCTTTATAGCAAATTGTCCCCATTGCATGTTCCAGCACTGAAGGAGGGAGAAAGCCACGCCGTAAATAGTGACATGATACGTATGTACTAACCCTTGTGAGAAGAAGGAGCTCTTGCTACTCTTCACCCATTAAGGCCTTGTATTGATCCGGATATTGCCAAAATTATTTCTTCAAATTATGACACAGTACAGCTTCAGTCACGTTTCTGCTGACATCAGTGAAGAAGGGAAAAATTTGCAAGTTTTTAGTGGAGCTGTGGCAGTTTAGACCAGGTGAGTGTTTGCATCAGTTGGCAGCAAAGCAAAGAAAAAATTCTGAGCTGTTCTTGTAGTGATATTCAGAAAATTGCTTGTAGTTGAGCTGGACTGTAAAATGCTGAGAAATATTTGTATATAATGAGGAAGTTTTGCTTGGACTTGAACGGAAGCCACTTACCAGTACTTTAATATATGTTCCTAAAAATTGTGAGCTTAGTTCTTAAGACTTAGATGTTGAGGTTTTGCCTTCTTTAAAATCTGGAGCATAACTAGAATTGTTGGGAAAAAAAAAATGAGGTGTGTGAGACCTGTGTGTGTGTATACATACATGCCAACCAGTTTTCCTATTGCAGTACAAAAGGCTTTAGTTATCCGGGATGTGACAGCCTAGCAACTTTCGCAAGGACCTGTGAAGTCAGTGGGAAGACTCCAAGGATTACACTTAAACTCTGTTTTAGGCAATTTTGGTGGAACTAATAAATGCGTGTTTGAGTCATAGGGTCCTGTCTTCTGTTGACATTGTGTTATGGAGCTCAGTGATGTGTTTACTTTTAAATTTGATCCATGGGCTTCCTAAGAGGCCCTGCGTATGGGAACGGGCTGTGACACGGCTCTTAGGTGCTGTGAGTTAGCATAGGTCCACGGCCAGCTGTTTTCAGCTGGAGGTCTGCCCACTTTAGAGAGGAATTCAGATGAGGTTCCCTCCTTCCTCCCCAAAAGTACTATTGTTTTATCAGACAGTATAAAGAATCATCTTTTCTGGAGGCCATTTTTCCTTCCTAGTAACAAAGAGCATTAAAGTTGACTTGAAAATCTTTTGGGTTGAATACTGTTAAACAAGCTGTCTCTGAATGCTTTCCTGTATGCAGGATTGTCATAAACCCTAGCTTCTACTGTGAGAAATACACAAAGTGGGCTCAAAAAGGATAGCTCCAGTATGTCGTGTACAGCTGCTTTCACCGCGCTGTACACTCTGAATATTTGGGAGAAGCTGTGGGATTAAGTACTACAGCTAAGTCCAACTAGCTTCAATATCACACAACAGCAAGAGCAGTACATTTGGAGAACATGGTTTTAAAGCTCTAGCAAATGGAAATGTCAATCAACACGAGATAAGATTACTTTGGCTGTCTTTTTCTTTCGTTATGATATCTGTTTTGTGAAGGACATCATTACTCTAGAGTGTATCACTAATTGTTTTTCACTGCCTGGAAGGTCAGTTCTTTTAAAAACTAGTGGACGTTCACGATTTAAGTTGACAAGAAAATCCAATAACAAAAAGTATTAACTGAAAAACAAATGCCAGTAATGGACCAGTACATTTTTTCTGGATGGCTGAGCAAGTCTTGTCTAGCACGATTTGGGGAATATTTCTGGAATGGATTCTGGTTATGGCTGGGCAATTGCTTCAGTTTTGAGCCACTGTGTACCTGGGGTTAGATGGGTCCCATAGAATCAAATGTAAATCTGAAGCTAGCACTGCTTAGAAAAGGGGCTTGGACTACAAAACCTCCAGAAGTAACTTCCAACCTAATTTTTTTTAGTGGTTTTATTATCTCTTATCCTGCGCTGTGTTTTGCATCGAGAGCACTGGAGGGACATTAGATGCTGTTGACACTCTATGGTTACCTTTTGCAGTGCTTGGGAACGCAGAGAGGGCAACTATTTCACGTAGTTGAAAGTCTTGAAAAGAGAAACAGATAATTGTTTTTAAATGCTGGTGCTTGTAAACTTTTTTCAGCTACTTGAAAGAAACTTGATGCACAGTTGTGATGCTCAAGCTGTCTCTCCGTTGCTCTTAAAGAATAGCTTTGAGGGCATGGAGTCCCTTGTCCAAATGGAAGTTCTCATAGCCAGTGTA
Organism: Burhinus oedicnemus; assembly: GCA_008921705.1. NCBI lineage: Eukaryota > Metazoa > Chordata > Aves > Charadriiformes > Burhinidae > Burhinus > Burhinus oedicnemus. The sequence goes on from VFFE01007487.1 coordinate 1,313,015, forward strand.
TAGACAACCTGTTGGACTGGGCTTGACTGTGAGCGTGTGAAAACGCGTGTTGTAAATGATGTCATCTGGCTGCTTCAAGGTCTGTGCTGGCAATATGCTAGTAGAACAACAGATGCAATTTTGAGGCTGTCTGAATGCAGCTATAAGGTTGTCATGGGCAGGTCAGAAGAGGGAAGGATGTGCACTTGTCCTACAGGAAGATCTATTACAAACTAAAATGAACATACAGTTTTGGGAACTGTGGGAACACAGGAAAAACTTGATTCGCTAGAGGACCCATGCGAAGAACTCAGAGGCCACTGATCTCAGCCTAGAGAGTGTTGAGTCCTGAGGTAGTGGACGCAGTGAAGTACATGTAGAAAATAATTTTGTTCAGGTTTGTACATAGGTGTTAGGGATCTTGGGGAAAAATAGCATTAAACTCTTCAGGGACGTTCTTATTCCTGTGGTGTGTCAAAGAAATAATATACATATATATAATATTTTTTTTTTTTAAACTCTATTAAGCGGTTTCAACTGCTTCTGTACCAGTGGGTCTGAGGCTCTGGTGCTTCTTGAACAGATGCTGAGCTGTAACCAGGTAGGGACCCTGTGGGACATGGTGGCACTTTGCCTGCCTGTGAAGTCATAGCATCCCATCTTGGGAGAAGGTGACAGAGATGAATGTTGCTACAAAGAAGATGAAAGTGAAAAGGTCGGGGAGAGGATGGCTTTTGGGGAGCCAGGAAACTTATGGTGCCCAGGGTCTGTAAAACAGGTCACAAATGCAGCAGCTTTGCTGCATCTGGGGAAGGACACCTAGCAGATGCTTTCTTTGGACCAGTTGTATGATTAAAATTAAATCTTTGCTCTGCCTAAGGTTAGTGGCAAAAGAAAAACAAAAAAAGGGGCAACAAACCAAACAACAGCCCTCTTCTCCCCACAACTGTTAAATTTTTTTTGGAAACTACTGAAAGAAATTAAGTTTTTATCCGTCAGTCAAAAAAAAAAACCTAAATGGAAAAATAATCTGGTTTCTGATGAAAATATTTATTTTTTATTATTTTTAATAGAAAATGTGTTTTTTCCTTGGTAATAACATAACTGGGGCCTGGTCCAGTAAATATTATCTATTGCCTTTTCCTCATTCCTCATTTTGTTTCCAGTAGATGGAAAACCAAAATTGATTCTGAAAGTACAAGAGTCTCTAAATCCGTGACAAATGTCAGTTTATACTGACATATTTTTTCCCGCAAGATTTAGTAAGCAACTTACTGATACGGTGCTGGGTGTTTGAAGCTAATGTGCATATAAAAAACAAAGCACAAAAGTGAAATCATTGGAAAAGAAGTTACTGCTAACCTAGGGTTTTGCTATATAGTTAACTCTCTACTTTCTTTCTAGGATTTCAGCTTGTGTATTTTGCATCCTTTTCTGGCATTTCTCCTTATGGCTTTTGTTTGGGTTAATTTGGAATCGAGTTGTATGCTGATTGTAGAGGGTGTGTCTATGAAGTGCAAACCATTCTGAATTTATTCAGAGGCATTGAGCTTTTGACATAATCCAGGGATAATGTAGTAGGGTTACACTGGTGTACAGCAGTTTTAATATATCTGTTTCTGCTTACCACCGAAATTGAGGCATATTTGTTTTAGATATTTGTATAAAGTTTTATTTTCAAATAATAAATCCATCCCGTTTTTTTCAGTGCAATTCACTTAGGGAAACACATTTATAAATTTAGTGAAGAAAAAGAGCAACATATTATTTTCTTGTTGTATTGCATGAGGAGCTGTATTTGAACTGAAACTAAAAATAAGACTGCTTTGTCCAATTGCACTGTCCTAGTAAGAAAAGGAAGCTTCACCTGGGCCTTCATGGATGTAGGATCTGTCTGTTTCCTGGTGTATATCTGTGCAGGTTTCTCTGTTTTGGTGCGCTGTCTGGAAACTGGGATAATAGTGTTAACAAAATCCTTAGTTGTCTTGCTGGGATATTGTGAGCTCTACTGGATGAAGGCAGTTGGTAAGGGACAGCACAACAATATCAGAAAATAGACTGAAGTAAGTGTAGAAAAGTAAGCAACCTGTTTATATAGTAGAAAATAAGTTGTTTATTTTTTTGTCATTTTTATTTACTAAATGTTATTGTCAGCTGAGACAAGACATTCTATAAAATATTCACTTATGTATTTAATTTTTAGAAAGATAATTCCTCTTAGTCTGTAAGATTTTTGACAGACAAATCACTTTCATTTAGGTGGGTAACTGCCTCTGAAAAAACTCTCAAAAAGTGCATTTTTCTGAGACGTCTGCCTCTAATAATCTGCCTCTTTTTACCCGAATCTTTTCAGAGGCTGGAGAAGAGAGTTGAAAAAAGTTAGAAAGAGGCTTTGATTTAAATAATTGAAATTAGTACAAAAGTGTGTACAGCATCTACGAAGATAACTCTTATATTGATGTTAGTTTCCTATTGATTTGCGGACTCTTAGAATATTTTTTACTATTCAAAATTTTTTCCAAAAAGATGCTTTACCATTTTTCCAGTTAGTATATCTGTTCTTCATATCTACAGGGTAAACTTCAAAATACCCTTTGGATGTTCTAGAAATTTTTTCACTGTCTGTTCTTAGCACCTTCTTCATTTCCCCCTTTCATTTCTAGATTAGACAGCTCAGTTTTCCTTCTCACTATTGATAGTTGCTGATTAATTGCATTTTTATTAACCTAATTTTTTTTATATTGGTTCTGTTGAAGATGTTGCTGTGTCTATATCTTGTCCCGAACTCCCTCGCTGCAGCTGTATATACTTCCTACCAGTTATCCCTGTAGGGATCACTGCGTTTCAATAGTAGAAAATTATTTTCTCTCTACTTACAGGCTTAAGAAAGTGCTTGAAAATGATTAGGATGAAATTGGCTATATTAAAAGTAAGTTAGGTTTAAATATTCTCAGTTCCTAGTTCTGTTTTTTGCCTTGATCCGATTTCTTTAACTATGTTGTTGTTGTGCTTAATGTGCAGTAAAACCAAACCAAACAAACCCTTTTCCGTGAAATGCAAACTCCTGTTTATCTCTCATCTTCCTTAGGATTGTTTACCCTTCGTCTTCATTTTCATTATTTTGTTTCCCTAATTCTTATGACTCATATTTTCCCTTCAAGCTTTCACCAGAGAATGTGTCTGTACATATTGGTAGCTATTAGTGCTGAGATAATTATATGAATATACAGTAGCATCTTCAGACATGAATGCGAGTTAGTGGTAGCTCGGAGACACGCTGCGTTTTGCAAAAAGAGAGAAGATCTAATTTGCAAAGAGTTTGCACCGAGAAGTTACTGGTTGCCTCAGGGCTGGCTCTAGGCACAGGCGAAGCAGGCAGTTTCCCGGGGCAGCAGACCTCTGTCGTGGCAGGTTGGCCATGCGCTTACTCTCTGCTTGCCGTGTGTTGGAGCCCAAGGTGCGGGGCTTAGGGGTGCTCCTGCTTCTGCTGCCCAGCGGAGAGATTGTAAAGTAGGGCCTGTCATCATGGTGGATGTTCACGAAGTAGCTGTTGCCATTCCCACTCTTTCAGTTTCCTCAAGAGCAGATCGCTCGGGTCTTTGTTTCCTTGCTTTCCAGTCCCCCGTCCGTAAGGCAGTAGAACTCGATGTTGTGCAGAGCTGATTCAGTGCTTCGTGAAGTCATGACTATGCTGTTAGTTGGCTTATGTGGGATGCTGTGGCAGCCTGAAATTGCTGCTGATGCATTTCCGTTTCCAGCAGTAGGACTGATCCTGATTATTTTCTCTCCACGAAGCTCTTCCTTACTGCTAGAATATGGGCGTTGTTTTCCATTGCGCGTTTCTTAGGCCAAACGGGAAGAATTTTGCACTACTTCTATGGACTTGTATCGTAACTTAACTGACAGAATGGAAAATTGGGCAAGCGTATGGGAAGACCAAGATCATTGGCAGACATTAGAATCTGTGTAACCAACAATTAGGCTGATTCAGACTAGAGATGCCAGGTTCATGCATGTGAATTATTTTTTAGTTAAGCACTCTGTTTCACTGGAATTATAATGTCGATTTAAGAATCGCATTGTTGGTAATGAAAAGTTTCCTCCGTTTACTTGGGTGCGAGTGACATTAACCTTTGAATGTCAGGCCTTCTACTCTGTTCTGGAGCTTGCTTTAACCTGTTAGCCCTTCGGTGACTTTATTTGCTTGGTGGCTTTCAGTCCAGCTGGCTGAATCAGTGCTGCTGTGAAAAGGTCGGCAGCAATCTGAAGTGCATTCAGTTTGTGAGATAATGTAAGGCACAATTTCCAGTCTTTCTGTTCTATGGGAATCAGTTCAGAGCCTGGCACTGCCGCCATTTGTGGTTTTCACCTAATGATTTTTTTGTACCGACAGTAATATCACATTTGGCTAAAACATGACACGCCTTTGTGGCTGGCAGGGCAGCTGATGCTTGACAGCACAACGGCTGCAGTGCAGCAACGTACCTTTTAGTAATTAGCACCTTGCTGTTTTTACTGTCAGTGCTTTCCTACATAAAAGGCTGCAAAACGTTGGATGTTATAAAGGCGTACAGCTTTTGCCATACACTGTTTCAGTTGCCAGGACTGCTTGGTTTTGTGTCGTGGGTACGCGGGGAAAGTGGCAACTCTGAGTGCTAACAGATTCTGTCAGTTGTTTCTTGGTTGGTATTGGCATTATTGGATATTCATTAATGGGCAACAGATGATAAATGTGGAGGCGGACTGAACCATCGTCTTTCATTAAACATTTGGAAACAAATGAATTTGTTTCAGGTGAGTAGAATTCTTTTTTTCTTAGTTAACACAATATAAATAACTGGAGAGCTCAGTTGCATCTATTTTGCAACTCGCATAAATCTTGAAATGAACTAATGAGGAACATGGAAAAGAGAACTGTATCTTGGACTACATGGGAATCTAATCAATATGAATTCCCCTGAGCTATATCTGTTTTGTGCTAGGTTCCCATTGATTTTGTAAACATTTTAGTGTTAGCCATAATCCCCGTTGAATATAAATCACTCTCCGGTAGTTTCTCCTGTATTTTAATTAATTCTAAGGTGACCAACTTGAGAACTCTTCCTTTAATGTTATTACTAAAACAGAGAAATTCTCACTCGTTTTCTTCACAGCCCTAATCTGACTCGTGTGAAATCAGTAGGGATATTGAATTCTCAAGAACTGGTGGTGCTGAGAAAACCTGAGACAGCCAGAAAGCGATGAAGTTAGAAGCTGCAAGAAAATCAGAAATCTTGAGGGAAAACCAACCCATTTGTAGAAAAGCATTTTCTTTATTTTAACTTGCGTGAGTTTTTATTACAGTTGATAACTCCCTATCCTTTCAAAGAAAAGCCTAAAGGAGACTGAGGTGGTCCTTCTGGGACGGCAGAGCTGGGACGAGGGCATTGTACCCTCATTCTGATTTAGGGGTACAGGGGGCATGAGCTTTCTCTTCCCTTTTAAATCGAATTAGTTGAAAAATTTTTTTTGAATCTATAACTTGGTTGATTGATGCAATTCCCTTGAGGTAAATCTTGGAAAATAATATTCCTTAAGTTGAAGAGATGATACTGAAATTGTTTCGTTGTGACATAAAAATAAGTACCAACAACTAGCGTAAGAGCTAGCACTGTTATTCCTTGAAATATATGTATAGCAGTAGGAGATATTTTGGACCGTAGATGGAAAGACTGTATCATCCGTTAAACTGTTTGGAGCTACAGGGGATAAACCGAGTTAGGGCTGCCTTAAACTGCAGCAGCGTCAGACGCTATTCTTTGATATTCCTGATCAGGGGTGCATTTAAACCCTAGGGGAAGCTTGTTTGAACGCGTGTCAGTTGTATGTCTTATTGTAGGTCAGTTTTATGTAGTGCTTGGCTATATCAAGGAAAAAAAAAAAGCTTCTTGAAAAAACTGAAAATATATTTTTGTTGCAGTTGTTAACAGCAGAACTGAACTGCTGAGGAATGCTTAGCTGGATTGCAGGAGTTATGTGATGTTATGGGTAGGTATATAGACAGGAAATAGCCTGTATATGTATCTAAGTGTGTGTATATATATATATTATTAACTTAACCTGAATCAATGTGCTTGTGGTGTGTCACTACCGTTCCAGTGTTTTGGTTTTTGCTAGTTTTATGGTTAGCCTTCCTTAAGAGATGCCATTGCAATTTTAGGGTATCTGTAGGATGCCACCGTAGTCTTGGTTTGGTTTGTTTTTTTTTTTTTTTCTTACTTATAATTGGATATATCAGTAAATGTGCGTATATATATCACATGGCATGGGAAGATCTAAAGATAGAGGAGTTGTATATACTTATAACTGCTTGAATTTCTACAGTGTCTGGGACTTATGGTTTTGGATGCAGGCTACCACTGTGATAGGTGCTACTCAGATGTATGATAAAAATAGGATTCGTTTTCCAAGAGTCTTTATAATCTAAGGCGAGAGACCGTGTTGTAGGTGGGAGGAAAAAAATGTGGGAATGTGGTTTGAAGTTGAAATCCTAGAAAAGCTTCCTTTTTGCTTAAGTAAAATCCTGCTTTTTTAAGTGAATAGTTTCCACTTCAAAATTTATTTTTGTAAACCTAGAATAATTCTGTTGACACGCATTGGTTGTGGTGATGAAAGTAAGGCAGAGTCATCTCTCTCTGAAAAGTAGGAAGTTGCAGTAAGTTCTTACTTCAGTGAGAGCTGTCAGCCTCTACAACAGACTTTGTCCCCAAGTGAAGAAGTCCGCGATCCCAGCCGAAGATCACATCTCAGCAAGGGTTTCCTCTCTGCCCTGCTCCGCAGGGCTGGCAGTTGCGTGAATGTAGCAGTGGCTCATTTCCACCCAAGGGAGAGCTGTGGTGTCGTAATGCCCCGTGTCAAACACTGTCAGGAGATAACAATGGGAAACCACGGACAGCCGGAAAAATGCAGAACTGGTTGGAGTACACCTTTAGTTGAACCATTTTGTCAGGGCTTTTAGGCATCGTGGAAAAGGATTATTCCAAGGAGGTTTGGAAAGGAATGATATGCTTGGGGTGATACTGTTAATACGGAATTAATCTCAAGTGCAGTGTGACAGAATAAGTGACTATGCGTGTGGGTTTGTGTGTTTGGTTGGGTTTTTTGTTTTGTTTTCTAAAAAAGTAATGAATTGTCAAAGGTGACTCGTGATTTGATTCTAGTTGGGAGTCAACCTCTTGGCACCAAATGAGTAATTATAGGTAAAATGGGAAGAGTACATGATAGCCCTTGAAACTGAAGGCAAACGTGATACAAAATGGCAAATCAGTCAAGGAAAGTATAGAGAAGGTCCGATTAAATCTTTTAGTGAATCTAAATCGTGAAGCTGGACTGAGACCTTGACTTTCATAGCTTCACGTGATAGAACTGAAAAAACCGCTGAGGGTGGTGGGGCTGCGACGTGCTGTGTTATGTCCTTTTCGTGTGTTGGTTCCCCCCTGCTAGCCACTGGGGAAGAAGCCAGAGCTGAAAGCTGTTCCCTGTTACGCTTCTGCTGACTTTTCTGATACGAGAAGTAGCATCGGTTAGATTTAGGAGGACTTTTCTGCAGCACCCAGCTTCTTGATTTTTCTACCATTTTGGGGCTCTGGTGTTGAGCTCAGTAGTCTGTGTGCCGGTTAGCTTTGTTGCTTGTCAGATGGCTTGTGATAATTGTGTGCTGACGTGATAGTATGTGCATGGATGAAGTACAACTTATTAAAAATTTTAAGAGCTTTTTCCTGTGAGCGTCTAGCACTGTAGTGCAGGAGAACCCCAGAACAGAGTCCTCAATAAATAGCGAGGCAGGGATCCTGCTTGGGTTGGAGCTGTGAAGTGTTGAACTGAACATTGCCTGAATAGTTTAGATGGATTTTGTCTTAAATGCAGTGTTCTGTTCTCATATTCCTCTGCACTTACAAGCCAACTCTTTTAATACGTCAAGGTTTGCTTGAATGATATGTGAATAGTGAGTTGTAAGCGTGAGGATAAATGTTAGTGTATGATCAAATCATTGTGTTCTTTACAGTTTGTGTGTTGTGCATTTCCATTTAATGACTACAAGTGTGGCACACTAAGTTTCACGCGTTTCCCTCTGTCACGTTTTTTACCCCTATAAAAGAATGAGTGATTTTTAGTCATTAACTCAGTCACTTTGTTGTGATGAGGAGGAATTTTGAAGGATGTTAATAAACCAAATGTGAAGGTACCAGAAAAAGTGTTCTAAGCTTTGATTATGCAAGTTGCTTATTTATGAAAAGAAGCATCGGCCATAGCTGCATGCATACTCATACATATTTATACACTAGAATATTTTAGATGTTAGCTACAACTGTACCTTTAGGCTGTTGTTTCGTCTGTTGTAATCATGTTGCAATAATTAAAACATCAGAGAAACAAACAAACAAAACCTCATCTTAGTGTAGTAGAGCTGGTGATGCCTCACAGATAAAGTAATTAATTTTTGCATGAAGAGCATACGATAGGAATGCTATCAAAACTATGCAGTAACCAAACTGTGTCGAGGAGGCGCTAAGTACACTTGAACTGCGTGGAACTTACTGATGCAGGACACATTTGCGTTCTCTCGTTTGTTCCTTTCCAGTATTTCGTTGTACTAAGAGGCTGTGTTTGTCACATTTGAGCAAAGCCTAGTTACTCACCAGCTGCTTTCATTGCATTCGTTACTAAATTCTCATTTACTGCAATGTTATCTTTCCTTTTGAAAGGTGCCTGTCATGCTTTTTTCAAAATATCTCATCACACTTGATGCAAAGCCCAGGCTCTCACTTTGTGATTGACTTTTTTTGTTTGGACAGGTTAGCTACATAGACTGTCCATCACTTCTTATTTTTCGGTAGGCTTCTTGATTTTAGCGGGGATTTCCGAGAACTTTGCTGTATCCTGTGATCAGCATATTTTTGTCTCTGAAGCTTAGGTCAGCAGTTTTAGTCACTGGCCCTAGAACTAGAAGTGAATAGTTAAACATTCTGCTTTTAACTGTGCTTGCCTTACTGTCTCTAGGTGGGCTTAGTGTGAGTTGAAGAGCTATTTGCAGGTGGTTTAAGCAGAATACAAACACTTTCCCGAGCCTTTTATTGTTATTTTTTCCATTGTTCGCACATTGACATTATTTTTTAATGTCTTATTTTTTCAAAGTGACTGAAAAGGCTTCCTAGTCTCTCTATGGGCTCCTTAAATTCCACTTCCAGTGGAACCAGAGCTCAGTGCGGTCCAACAAAAGCGGCAGCTCATTGCCGGGGCCCAGCATTGTTGTGTTGCTGCAGTTCCCTACATGCTGGATCCCAAGAACGCGTCTCCCAGGGTACCTGGAGTCGACTTCACAAAGCAGTAATGATACAGCGACTTGCCGATTACCATAGGGACAGGAGCAGTGCTTGCAACCAACAGATAAAAAAAAAAACCCCTCGTCTCTGCTGTTACCAAAGCAGATGAAAAAACGCAGTACATGCAGAATAAAGGATATGTCCTCACAAAAGAAAACTATACTTAAAGAGTATAATTGGCGACTGCTGATGTCTCTTTTTTTTTTTTAACTCCCTGACAAAAAATTAAGCAAACACTCCATGAGTTATTTGACATGATTAAAAAAACCCCAGCATGGTTCTTTTGAGTCAGTAAGGCAGACGTGAATCAAGTTATCTAAGATGTATTATGACACTTCCAATGACAGTAATCTGCACATCTCTGGTGGCAGCCTGGGTCATTGAATGTTGGTTTGACTGAACTTAAAAGTCACATGAGATACTGCTTTAAGGTCAGCAAATGAGGTTTTGGTATGAATGCAATATATAGTAACAAACTATTATTAAAATCATAACAGGGCTTCTCTACTGACAGTTTCCTGATGTGGCAGTTGGAATGAAGTCATTCTCAGTTTTGTGACATATTTTTTCTCTCGTCATCGGTGCATTATTCTAGTGTTTTGAAACATGCGGGTCTGGATTTTTAAAAAAATTTCTACAAAAGTTTTTTTTTTTTAGGATCCTCAGCTAAGCAATCTCTCTGTTCTTGTTTCTCCAGGGGATGAAACGGCTCACAGCCCTCTTAGAACCAAACTTTTTGTATCCAGTAAATGCTGTGGTATAGTTAAATAAGAATACACTATACGAGGAGGAGAAAATAGATTTCTTGTGTACAAATAGTGCACCAGTTACAGCATGTGATGAAAATGAGTGCAGCATAAAGACAATGTACAATTCTCATGTTAGAGACCTGCTGTCCGTCTTTTTCCCTCGCCTTGGTAGGTGCCTTGACCATTGGCCTTACAAGGGAAATTCACTTTCTCCTGATGAATCTTTTTATGAGCAAACATAAAACAGTTCGAACTTGACCTGCAGATGAGTTTGCTCTGATTGTTGGGATGGTGGCCAGGCAAACGGCAGTGTGAATCCTCTGAAGTGGAGGAGTGACCTGGATGCTCAGTGTGTCTGAACGCATTTAATGGTTGGGCACAAAGGGAAGAAGCTGCTGCTTTCTCCTCTGTCTGGGGGGAAAAAAAAAAAAAGAAAAAAAAAAAAAAAAAAAAAGGTTGTCGCCTTTTGAGAGAGAGAGGATCAATCCCTAAAGATACTTCAGCTCTTAATCTTCAATTTAAATCCTTAAATTCTCATGACTTTAATGGGTGTTTTAAGTGCTTAAGTAGGAATTAGGAGCCTACGCGCTTTGGCCCATTGTGCCTACGTTCTCGGGGAAAATGTGAGGTGGAGGTAAATGTCTCCCTGTAAAATGGAGTGAGGCCTCTAAGCCTGGAGGGGAGGTGGGATTTGAGCTAAACCTTTGCCATTACATTTTTTTAGTCAACTAACATGGGCAGCTTCCTGCTCAGCAGGCTCACTGATGTGAATCCCATGCTGTGAATTGCCCTGCTCTTATACGTGGACCCTGGGTATCTGCCTCGAGGTTATAGATTTTGGTCTAAGAACCAGACGTCAGTACATCTTAGGGAGCTAATAATAGTTACATGGGAGTTGTGACCTCTAAAATAGCAGTTTAGACCCCAGCATTTGTTATGTCTACCTCTATGTTATTTGACTAAATAATATTTGGAAAGATTGTGTGCATATGAGATGAGTTGTACTTAATAATAGCCTACGGAGTAAACATTCGCAATAACTATTTAAAGATAGCACGGTGTAGTGCTCCTCTTGGCCAGCTCAGCACAAAGAACAAAATGTAGGCGCTAGTTTAGGAAAGTGAATAAGTATTTGTATCTTCAAAGACGAGGAAACCAAGCTGATGCGAACCAACCCTTTTCTGAGGTTTGTCACTCATTCCAGCAAAAAGATTTCATTAACATCCATATCAATAAATAAATTCAATAGATGTGATTTATGTTTGTGCTCATACTACGAGCTGTTGCACAGACAGTTTTCTCCACAGATGAATGTAACTTGCATAGTCCTAGTTTAAGATCTTAAATTAGGTGCGCAATGTAAGATCCTGACATTCTAAAAGTTACAGCATAATTTCTTGTAGCATTTAGTGTAACATTTAGATCAATTTTAAGGACAGGTGGGAGACCTCCAGATTATAGTTGAGCAATTAATGACTTCGATGAATGAGTGCTGACCGACTGAAAAATTGTTCATGTGCTTACCAGTTTACTTTTTGATGCCTGTAGTAACATCCTTGAAAAACCTTGTAGCCTGCTGTCTTTACTGATATTAGAGAAAGAAGAAGGTAATAGGCAATAAGTACCTCGAGAACAGGTACTTTCTGTGGGCAAAAGTTAAGGAAATGCTCCATGCAATACTTGACTACCGTCCTTAATCTTTGGACTTAATTGTTCATAAAAAGTGAAGCCCCACCCAGAAAAAAAAAAATTAAACCAGTGACAGAAAACTAGACCTTTGTATCTATGGGTGTCCTGGCATTTCTTATCTGAAAAGGTGATGTTTTAGTTACCTGCATTGATCGTATGAATGTGGGTAGATGAGTATTCTGATTGGTGGTATTAAGAGCAACAAACAGCAGAAGTAGAAACTTGATGTTGAAATAGAAGACACTGGTGTTATGTTAGAAAGAAAGAATTTCAATTTCATCAGACTTCTACAATATTCAGCTGGTTTATGGCTCATGCTTCATTTACTATCTTCATTAAAGGCTGAGTAACTTGATATCCTAACTTGAAAAAAATTCCAAAAGTAAAATTGAAAATTGTTTGGCTCAGAGTGTGTATAAGCTTGGTCGTTTGAGTTCTTTTATTTCCTTTGAGAACAGAATACTCTTTTCTTAATGCCAAGTTTCAAGAGCTGGATTTAAAAGTGCTATTCTTTACCACCTACAGAGATCCAAGGTCTTTTAGAAGTCCTTCCAGTTTTTTGCGGATCAAATGAAATAGAATACCGGGGACAATTTCACAGCACAGAGTTCTTGTCTATACCGTGTTTACCCATTACAACAATGTCTAAGCAGAATCCGCACCAGTACCTAAGATTTTGTACCTGTTCTCACAAATTAGCACTTACTCCGCTACTTATGTGGCCTCACCTCCGTAATGAGATCTGAGATTTGTGAAAATGCCAGTAGATGTTCCACCCACACATCAAATATCTCTTGCCGTTGAAGTCAGGTCCTGAGGAACTGCATACAGTTCTTCATAATTTCTTGTAATCATTACCTCAAAAGGCTATTTGCAGATCTTTTTCAAGGATAATTTAAAGAGGGAATATTAATCAGTCTCATTTGTCATTTCCTTCCTATATTTTTGTATCTCCACTTACGCTTCTACAGGAAAAGCCAGCATTGAAAGTTAGGAAACTGGTCTGAGAGACGAGTATAGTAGTTTTTGTTTGCTCAGCAATGGATTAGCTTAACTAAAACAATTCCTGACAGATACTTGCCTAACCTTGTCTTAAAAAAAACCTCTAGAGATGGAAACTACAGCTTCCACTTGGAAATCTGTTCCAGTGCTTTGGTGCTCTTACTGTTAGACAACCTTTTCTAACACCTCATCTATGCTGCAGTCTCAATCCTAATTTGATAGGATAATTCAAAAAAAGAAAAAACCCAAGGGTCTAGAGAGTCAGTGTTATATCTGAGCGTCCAGTGAGTCGGTACCGTATTGTTGCAAAATTTGTCAAGCTCCGTCATGAAAAAAGTACAAAATATAATAAATCTTATTGCTCCCCACAGCATTGTAGCACATCACTGAGCATCTCCTCCAGATCTGGACACTACATGTCAGATTTGGATTGACTGGAAAAAGTCCAGGAAATAAGCAGATGTTAAGCTAACAATCTTCATTAAAAGAGCTGGTAGCGTTAAGCTATTGATGAGGAGGACACATGGTAACAATCTTCAAATACATAAAAGGGTACTGCAAAGAATTATGAAATAGTCCTTTTTAACCCATGTGTCTGGTGTGTGTGTATCTCCCCCCCCCCCCCCCCCCCCCGCAAAACTTATCTCATTTGTTGCTCCCACGCAGTATCAGTGTAGTTTTTTATTTCTGTGTAGGTGTATAACCTTGCCCTTTTTGAATTGCATTCTTTTTCTAAAGAATTGTTTCCCCAATTTGTCAAGACAGCTTTGAATTCTTATGTCCACCAACATTCTTGTAATTCCTGCCAGGTTAGCGTTGTTGGCAAATTTTGCCTCTATACTCTTTATTTCATCATCCAGGTGACAGCATTGAATAATACGAGAGTCAGGACAAACCCTGTGGAAATGGTGCTTAATGATATTGAGTTAGATTAGCAAAACATAAAAGCTTCACACACAGTTCAGAAGTTCTTTTAGAACACAATGTAAGTCACAAGAAATCCTTAGAGTCTTAGCTGATCTGTTAGTGTCTTGAAATAACTTCGGGGTCTTCAGTGACAAATGAAAGAGGCAGAGGGCTAAAATGTCCTGCATATCCCACCATGGATAAAGTAACGTCTATGCTAGGGGTTCTGGATACTGTTCATTCTCACCTCAAAATACATTTTTTATTGACGATGTTCATTGCTGTGTAAATGCTCCAGGTGATCGCTGCATCCTTTGGGAGTTATGAAGGTGGACGATCAGTCAGTGTAACTGAATTATTGCTTCAGCATATGACACCTGTGTCCCAGTTCAGCCAGTCAAGTCAACCTCGGTTTAGCTTTTAATCTTGTGAATAGTCCCACTGAGTTAGCTGGAACTACTCAGGTGCTTAAAGTTGAATACATGGTGAAGTGCTTCACCAGTCTGTACCTTTGGACTTTATGATTGCTAAACACTTTGAAGATATTTCTGTTGAATGAAGATATTATCTTCAAAATTTTCAGCTTTGTGGGATCATGACTTTCTGAACTTCCGACGTTAGAAGACTCCTTTGTATGTGAAACTCTAAATAGCTTGCAACTCCTACTAGCTGCTGAAGCTTTTACTGTAAAACCTCCTTTTGTAGCGGTGCAGAGAAAACTGGAGCCATCTTTATACTATGAAGAAGCTGTATCTTAATTTACTTCCCTGGTGCTCTTTCAGTCATTGTTGAACAAGGTCGCATTTGTCACCAGCATTGTCACTTTTTAGCTTAAACAAGTTCACACCTGTGGGCAGTTTGGAATCGAAAGCATTGTGTCTAAGAGGAATTCAAGTGGATTAATTATAGATACTGGTGAAGATGGCTAAAGATCCTTCTGGATATTGAAGCCTGACTGGACTGTCAGTTCTGGCTGTCGGTCTCGGAGGAAGTCCTTACAGCGGTTGCTTTGTATTTGGAGCTTCCCTGCACTGCATTGTTAAAATAAAAAACCCACCCTTACATCTTCTGCCTAAGCAAGTGTTGTTTATTGTAGATGCCGTGCACTTTTAATATTATGTGAGGCAGACAGCACAGCTCCAAGTGAAACAGAACTTCAGATAACAAATATTCTCAGAGTTGGGATACATGTAAAAAAAAAAAAAAATCTTAGCTCAGAACGCTTAAAAAGCACTAGATTTAAGTATGGTGGGTTTGGTTTTTTTTGCACCGAGTCAGTGTTTACCATCTTGTGTGGCTTACGCTTTCATAGAATCATAAAATCATAGAATCTGTTAGGTTGGAAAAGACCTTTAAGATCATCTAGCCCAACCACTGAACCTACTCCACCAGGTCCGCCACTAAACCATGTCTCCAAGCACCACATCTACACGACTTTTAAACACATCTAGGGATGGTGACTCCACCACCTCCCTGGGCAGCCTGTTCCAATGTTTGATGACTCTTTCAGTGAAAATTTTTTCCTAATGTCCAGCCTAAACCTCCCCTGGCGCAACTTGAACCCGTTTCTTGTTGTCCTATCGCCAGTTACTTGGGAGAAGAGACCAGCGCCCATCTCACTACAGCTTCCTTTCAGGTAGTTGTAGAGAGCAATAAGGTCTCCCTTTATAAATTAAATGAAAAATTCAAAGCTTTGATGAATGCTTGATTCAAGAATTGCATACTAAAATCTGGTTCAACGAAAACATTTAATTGTTGTTTTTTGGTACGGTGATAAGAGAATCAGTCAACACATTAATTGTATATATTAATCATCTTTCATGTATGGTACCTGTTAATAGCAAGTGTCTAATAGTATGTAAAATTGTGGTTTTAAAGTATGCTGAAGACCAACGGCAAAAAAAGACCGAGAAATATTTTACCCGTTATAAGTGAATGTTATTCCTGAATGCATGGTTAGAATAAATTATTGTTTCACCTTTTCAAAACGAACAAACCAAAGCCCCCTATAAAATAAAGTGGAAGATGGGGATCACTAATAATGCTTAATCTCTTGGGTTCCAATGCGTCTTTGTTATTGATGGCGTCAGCCTGCACAGTGATTCCAGGCAATGTTTTAAAGTTAAGGTAAAAGAGGGGCAAAAGAAAAAAAGAAGCTTAATAACGTTAGCGTGACAATAAGTGAGTCTGCTAGAAACACAAGAGTTGAATGTCAGTCAGTGACATTCATAAATTGCGAGTTAAAAGCACTGGAAGCTTCTCTGGTATCAGAAAAAGAAAGTAATTGGTGTCTGCCATTGTCAGCAGTATTATTTATCTTCAGTATTTTCCCTTTTGTTGCTTGAGATGATCTATGTAATTTCTTTCTCTCTTAGCCTTGAGAATGCAGAATAGAAGGAAAGCTGGAAAAGCACCGGAAGGGAAGCTTTCTCAGTGTGATGTGTTTCAACCCTCTCCCCTCCTCTCCTGCCGGTGGTGGTATATAATAATATGTCTTCTAAAAATGGGAGTTGAGATAGAACTCACTCAAAAATAATGCATTATGTAAAGTTAGTTTTCAGAATAACATGAGTTTTGAATTGCTTTTTCTCAAAAGTTGACTTAATCATTATGTGCAGTCTTCTGTAGAAAAGAGCTGAGCTAAGGCACGTGCACTGTTGGTCAATTCGACATCAAAATCTCTATTTCCAGTATTTTTATTTTTTCCTTTGCGTAAAAAATATTCTTACGTGAGCAGAGATCCATAGCTGATATTTTCCTTTTTGTTTTCCTTCTTCTGTCCCTTGATAGATTGGGTTAGGCTATTTCTGGGTATAAAATTTCTAAATTCTTGGTACCAGCTTACGTTTTTCAATTTCAGCTACGTTTGCAGCTAGGAAGTGAGGCACGTGCCCCCTCCTGGCTGTGTTTTTAAGGAGCGTTAGCCTCACTGCCTTGGCTAGAAACGGGTTTTGACCATTTCATTGTGGCCCATTTTTACTCTGCTTTTGAAACTGAAACGCCATCTAGTATTACTGGCTTGTTTCCAGAAAGTATTGGGTTGTCCTACGGTTGTGTTGTTCTAAATCAAATTAGATATAGATGTGGAGAATGATTGGGATACATTTAAAGCATGTGTTCTGCTGTGCTGGATGATCACAGCTGGGCTCAATATGGATGTTGTTGGGTAAAGAAATCGAGCTGATGGAGGCCCGATTCTGCACTCCAATGACTCTGAAGTTACTTTCCGTGTTTCAAAATTACTTTTCTGTTGCACCTTTGCAAAATTATTTTATTTCTCAAGGGAAGGAATTCTGTTTCTCGGGATAACACTGTACCCCAGGTGCTATTGTGGTTGCCATGGCAGTTTGCTAGCAAGCAACCTCTTAAGTACGTTACTACTGGCAAAGAAACGGTGTCTTTTTGATCCCTTTGACAGATGCTCATTTTATAGAACATTCTACACTGAATGGTTTGATTTTTGGGATAAAATGTCCTTTTTTTTTCCTGTAAGGTCATTACTTTTGAATAAATAAGTTTCTGAGTTAGCTTCACATTTTTTTTTAATTCAATAAATATGTGAAGCTCCTATCCCCTCTCCCCCAGTCTTCCTTTTTAGAAGCTGTTTTGGTAACTGGTATGCGAGTGTGACTGAGCCAAGTTGGCTTCGCTTACATAACCTTACTGGAAAAAGAATTTTCAGGCATGTGATTTGCTTGTTGAGAATACCTGCTCTGATTTTGTTTGCAATCTGTCCTTTTTCCCTTGTTAAGTTCTGGGATGTAAAGCAGAAGAACAGCCTGTGCACGCACACACGCGTGCTTGTGTGTGCGTGGGGAGGGTGGGTAGGAGGAGGAGTGAACTACTTGCTGTTTAATAACCGAGTGGTGGGGTTTTTTTTTTCCTTTTTATCTTCTGAGCTGCCTGAAAAAAAAGTTGGTGTGGTTTTTTTTTCTTTAAAAAAAGTGTTTTCTTCAGACGAGAGTTTTGGTTAGTATCATGTCTTAATAAGCAAAGAAAAAGATGTGGGGATTTCTTTTGAAAATGAAGATATTGGTATTCTTCACACCTAAGCATTCAAGGTAATGGAATTAAAAGGAAAGGACTTAAGGCTAAACTATACCTTTTGGCACTTGTCTGAACAAGAAGCGCTGCTTAAACTGAACAGCTAAAGATTATTGCAGAAGGTGTTGTGGCCCGGGAACCTCTCTCTCCCTGAGACCTTGTTCCTGTGTTGCAGGGTTTTGCGAGCAGCAGGGAAGCGGTGACACACCGGCAGCAAATCGTGAGGCTTGTGCTGGCTCATGTGGGGAAAACTAGGGAAGTGGGATATTGTCTCTGCGCATTCTCCATGTTTCTAGTCCGCCTCCTCTGGGTGGGAAGGTGTTGGCATCTACTGCAGGAGTGGATTTATTGTGACATATAGCATAAGTTGAAGTCACAGTCAAGCCCTTAAGCAAGGTTTGATTTAGCTGCTCACAATTATTTTTTTTTTTATGAAGGCTGTAGTGAAACTTACTCAGAAGGTTATTCTAATCCTGTTCTGCAATATGAAGAGAAAAGTGTAATTTAAAACAAACGACTTGCCAGCCATTGGATGCCTAGTGAGCTTGTGCTAGGCCTTAGTGCAGAGGGTCATCAAATCAAATATTGTGGCTGAATTTTTGAAGTGCTCGAATAATTTTATGACCAATAGTAGCATTTGTAGTTATGAAAGGCAAGATAAAGATCATCAGCTCTCATGCTTCAAGGCATAAGGTAATCACTGCAATGTTACAGGAGGGATATTTCCCTGCTGAGCAGCATTACACAGTTGGTTATGTACATTATGAGGTGTGTTCTTTCCTTGGATCTAAACCATTAACCAAAGAGGTGACACTTGATGGGTGAACAGGTTACTAAGACAAATCTCATATTAGCCATAGAGGGGATATATGTTTCTATGTGAAAGAGTTTTGCTGGATCACATAATCCCAGCTATTGCTTACAGGAATGTTGATTCACTAAAAATCATATAACAGGTGAGGGGTTCCCATTTTGGGCTTGGTAACTCTTCAGCTGCTGTGAGATGCTTATTGTTACCATATATATATATATATATGTATGAATTGATTGATTGTTGTTTGCTTAGTTGGTGCTCTCTCCTGCAGTACTCCGACTTGAAGCCAGCTTCAGATCATAGTCTCCAGGTGTGCGCTTTTTGATTTCGCAGTAGTTGGCAGGTAGGCACTTGGGCTCAAGAGTGAAAGCTAGATCCTGACTAGTGGGGCTGTCAGGCACTGCTGGGTCCCGTCCGAGATCATCTCTGCCCTGATGGATTAGGCCTAGCTTCCACATGGCTATTTAATACATTCTGTCCGTATTTAGAGCTAGCCACAAGAAAAAGCTAGGCATAGTAAGCATATATATAATAATGAAATACGATTATATATTCTCGGTCTTTGTTTAACTAGGCTGAAAAGGCCAAGATTTCCTTGCTTCTTTTCATGGTTATTGTCCCATTCTCATAATCACCTTAGAAACCCTTTTCTGGACGCATTTGCAGGTTTTGTTTTGAAAACAGGTGATCAGGAATCTCTACACTATTTCATATGAGACCTGGCTAGTCCTTCTCCGAGTCGACTGAAAGTGTCTTACGCATCCCAGAAATTCATTAGACCTTTTTGCAGCTGCAACACATTAGTACCTCATAATCATTCTATTGACCAGCTTTCTTCTTCTCCATTTCTTACAGCTGGTGAACCTCCAGTTTAAAACAGAAATCCTTGTCACTAGTTTGTCTTGTCATGACATTGCACTTTTTGCTTTTACATTTCATTCCATTCAGTTTTCTAGCTCACAAGGTCATCTCATTCTTCCTGTGTGATGATCTTGTCCTCTTCTGTGCTGGTAACTGTGTCATCTTTGTATTTCTTAATCTAGTCCTCCAACCAAGGTTGCTATCGAATATATTAAGCAGGATCAATCTTACTAAGAGAAAACATTATTTTTTCTGAGGTGATCTACTAGTAATGAGAATATATTTTATTTTCTCCCACTTCAAGTCTACCTCCCCACGCTCAATTACTGCCTTTTCCAAAGTCTGCAGTACTCGGTGTCAAAATCACACGAATATCTATTTATTATTTCTGCTTTCTTGGAATGCAGGTCCAGTATTCAGTGTTATTTTTGCTTTAGCAATGATCATCTGGGATGCAAAACGAACAAAGTTTTCAAGTAAAGGTTTATGAAACTAACTGGTATAAATGGGAAAAGTGTAGTTCCCATTAATTTATAGGTTGCATTAAAAAACTTGCTACTGAATTTGTGTTTTCATCTTCTGGTTCTTTCAGTATGCTGGAAATGCTCCTGTCTGTGTCATCATTCTTATGACAGACTGGGATATTTTCCCAGGTTTGAGGCTGCACAGAGTTAGCTTCTCATTGAATCCGTATGAGAATAAGAGAATCCATAACTAGTCATTCTCTTTATTTTCCTTATTCTCTTCTGCTTAGGTGAAAAAGAGCCTTTCACTGTTCATTCTGTTTTCCTTTGAAAGATTGAGCTCAGGTACTATTTTTACCATGTGGCTAACTTAGGAGACATGTCTTATCTTGTTAATCAATCCCTCTTTCTAATCCTTGTAAGTTTTTTGCTTACTCCTGGTATCTTCTTTGAAGTGCTTTTCATCCTCGCTGTGTTTTTTCTCAATTCCATTCCAAATAATTTCAACCTTTTATTAAAGTTATTTCTCTGTATTTTTGAGCTCAGTGCAGTCCAATGAGTTGTGTTACCTTTCCTGGGCACTCAGAGTTGGCCCTGCTAAATCCCCAACCTTCTTTGTAGACTTATTTTTACATATCCTGTTATATATCAATTAACTCATCAAAAGACAAGGCAGTACATAATCATTTGACCTGTTTCTTTGTTTAGCCAGCTCTTCTGTAGGATTATTGCTGCTTTTAAATTCTTCACTCCTGATGTTGTCCCTAGTGAGGCTCAGCTGTGATTAGAGGTAAAGAACAAGCCTAAAAAATTCACATTGTGGGTTAAAAAATGGCAAACTGCCACCAAAAAAATCACACACACAAAAAAGATGATGTTTTCAGTCTATTCTGGTCTTGTGATTTACGCTCAGTCGGTAGGGTGTGATGACAGGATTACTCCCACCTTCATATACATTGTATAGTTTTCTGTTTTCTATTCTTAGTTTCTGGAGTTACATCTTTTAATAAGGTCTTTTATTTGATTTAGAACTGTCTCCATTTTAGTTTCGGATTTATAACTGTAGTTAATCAAATTCTGTTTCACCTTAATTCACTTTGAAATAGTTTTCAGTAATGGGGTTATGAATTTTTAATATTTGGGCATTCAGGAGAACCTCTGTTTGACCCACCTGTAGTTTTAAAGGAAAACGTTACCTAGAGAGTGGACATACTTTTTAGTACTAGCCCACATAATTAAAAATGAGGTAACAAGTGAAGTGAGAACAAATGGTATACAAACTTATTTTATGCACTGTTAGAAGCAGAAAAAAAATTATAATGGGGTCTTTCTGTATAATTATTATATCACAGAATCACAGAATTTTCAGAGTTGGAAGGGACCTCCAGAGATCATCTAGTCCAACTCCCCTGCTGACTCAGGAATGCCTAGAGCACATTACTCAGGACTGCATCCAGGCGGGTCTTGAAAATCTCCAGGGAAGGGCACTCCACCACCTCCCTGGGCAGCCTGTTCCAGTGCTCTGTCACCCTCACCGTAAAGAAGTTTTTTCTTAGGTCTGAATGGAACTTCCTGTGTTCCAACTTGTGCCCGTTGCCCCTCGTCCTGTCACTGGGAACCACTGAAAAGAGTCTGCCTCCATCCTCCTTCAACCCACCCTTTAGATACTTTTAAGCAAGAATAAGGTCTCCCCTCAGCCTTCTCTTCTCGAGGCTAAAGAGTCCCAGCTCTCTCAGCCTTTCCTCTTAAGGGAGGTGCTCCAATCCCCCAGTCATCTGTGTTGCCCTACGCTGGACTCTCTCCAGTAGTTCCCTGTCCCGCCTGAGCTGGGGAGCCCAGAACTGGACACAGTATTCCAGTTGTGGCCTCGCCAGTGCCGAGTAGACGGGGAGAATGACCTCCCTTGATCTACTGGCCACACTCTTCCCTATGCAGCTGAGGATTCCATTGGCCTTCCTGGCGACAAGGGCACATTGCTGGCTCATGGATAATTTACTGCCTACCAGGACCCCCAGATCGTTCTCCTCAGAACTGCTTTTCAGCAGGTCCACCCCAGCCTGTATTGGTGCCTAGAATTCTTCCTCCCCAGATGCAGGACCCTACACTTGCTCTTGTTGAACCTCATTAGGTTCTTCTCTGCCCAGGACAAGCAAATTATTTCACTTATTGCTGCAATTCTCTCACTTCTGTGGAAGGCCATGGCTAGTCAAGAGTGTAACAACTCTATGGCTATGCCGCATCATTCTTTTTGTTTCCTATTGTAAAACGTGCCAAACCCCACTGAAATTGCAGTTTGAGAATTAGATGAAAATTGCGGTAATAAAAGTAAGGCAAAAAGAAAGAAACCTGTTGGTTCTTATTACCTTTTAAAATTAGTGGCCTGGCTAAGAGAGCTCATTCCCAGAACCAGAACAGCCCCTTTTCACGTGGGGCAGGCATTGCATGCTGGTGATTCAACGTACTGTTTCATTCAAGATCCATTCTACCCAGTATTTTTTAAGTTATCCATGTAAATTCTGGCCCAGACTTTCCTGACTGAGATTGTGAAATCTGACAACTTCATAGGCATATGTGCAAAGGCTTTTTGTATGTTAATTTGCCATAGTCTTTCTGCTTAAACTGTATTTTGAAGATTGAGTTAGTGACGAGCTCTAGATCTTAAAATATATTTCTAAATGAAATACATGAGGAAGTAAGTGTTTGAGAGAAATACCTGGTCACAGAAATTGCTCGGGTGTCCTAGATTTGGCCTGCTCAAGGGAATTTAAACATTCAGATTTTAGGCATTAGATTTATAGAATGCCTTACATTTTTAAGGAATGTTCATATCCATAGATTGGACTAGAAAGAGAAGAATATAGGGGCAAGATTACCTTTGAGGACAGGCTCAGGTTGAAGGGAAGAAAAGAACAATTGAAAATTCATAAAAGATTGTCTTTAAGAGAAATCATTGTCAAAATTAGTAAACACCACTGATGTAGCAAGCAATGTAATGCCCAGGATGGGAGGGATCAGAGAGACTAGAATGCTGGGGGAGCCTGTGGCCTCAAAAAAAAAAAAAGTTGTCTTCTGCTCTTGAGAGAGGAATAATAACTAAAAGGCGCCCCAAATAATGTGTGCTTTAAACAGGTGTCGTTAGAGGGCTGAACTCCTAATTCTTCTAGGAATGGTGGTCACAAATATTTTTTAGTATCTGAATTACTTTTGTTTACTTGTGTAAAACCCATGTGACTCCTCAGATTTCCTCAGATATATCTGAAATAGCTTATCAGAAAATGTATCTGAAGTTACTACTCAAAGTTATTCTACAGAATCAGTAGCAAGTATTTCACCTCTTTATAGAGTAATTAAGTATTAAAATGTTAAGAAATGTATAGAAATAGGACGAAGAATTGCAAATATTTGGGGAATGTTGTAAAACAAACAAAGAAAATCCCAAGAGAGTAAACTCATCACCCCAAACAGGAAGACCTTTTCATATTGCCTCTACTTATGCTTCTCCAAACTGTGGTCAGGATGATGGGAGGGACCCTCGTTCAAGCCTCTCCGCATCCTCTTCTGTGTGTGGCACTTGTTTCCTTGCAAGGCTGAAAGACATTATTTCAGAACTGTTATGCTCTCCAAAAAGTAGTTTATTTGTATTACTGAGCTCTGCTTTCTTAATTTGTTCTAAATTCATGAACGGTTACTGGTAAGCTGAAACTGTATTTTTGACACGGGACCCATTTACTAAAAATAAAAAGTCATCCAGCCCTGCTAAATACCTCCTCAAAACCCAATAAATAATTTCTAGTATTGGTCATCCTTGGGTTTTTTTCGATTTGTAAGAGATTAGTTCAGGTTCTATGAATTCTGTGTTCCTGAAAAGCTGCCTATTCTGCATTCCCTGTACAGACAGGCCATATTTATCCCCTGCTTGTTCTTATACCAAATCTATCTGCTTCCATTCCTCGGGGGGAAACTCCAGGTTGTGTCTGTGCTCTTTGGAAAGCTCCCTAAAATACATAGGAGTCTGAAAATGACTGACAGTCTCTCTGTTCCTAACAATACAAACTGAGGATATCAAGTTGGTAGGGAACAAGTATTATACTTTTTCACTGTGTCTGTATTTAGTCTGTACCTTTTTTTTTTTTTTTTTTTTAATTGGGTGCCTTTGGCATAAATAGCTAGCAAGGAGAAATAGGTCTAGTTATAACGATCGTTTCATACTTACCACGTATGTATACGGCTATAGTAACACAAGCTATACTATACTGTGAACCTTACAACCCCTGAAATAAGCTATGGAAATGTACAGTTGGAGAAATAAAGCAAGATATTGCTACTGTCTTGCAGTAAGTGTCACTGTAATATGTGAATAGTGGCATTTATTTAAAAACAAGAAAAAGTAGCCTCATGAGAATCCAAGAGAAAAATCTGCATTTTAAACACGCATGGCTATCGTCTCAAAAATTTGAGAACTTGCCAACTGTGAAGAGAAAAATCCAGGCCCCCCCCAAGTCTGTCTTTGCTCACTGAGAAAAAGCAAGAATGGCAGTAAGCGAGTGTGAAGGACCAGACAATGTTGAACCTTTTAGTCTTGACTTCCCTCTTTTTCTGTAAAATGAGCAGGTTTTTTTCTTTCAGAGGTATGAGGTGAAAATGGCATCTGAACACTGAGGCAAATTTACTTTACCAAAGCTCATTGTGTGTGATACAGTTTCACGGTATAAAAACCATTTCTTGATGTGCTTTCAGAAGTTGTCACTTCCTCTGAGAGACTGCAGGTAGTATATCTCTCTGAGCTCCAGGTTTGAGGCACAGGGATTATTAAAGACTGATTTTAAAACCACTTTCACAAGCTGTGATGATAGGCAGAAATCAAGGAAACTTAAGGACTGTTTTCTGAAGAGACTATATGATCATGTGTAGGTCGCCTCTTCTTTCTCTCAAATTTGGAAGGAGTTAGCCTAACTTTCTCCTGAACTGTGTGAGACACCACGTTGACTTGGGCTATTCCTGGTGGTTTTTTTCCAAAAGAAGGTGATGGTCTTGCAGCCTCCTGCCGTCGTGACCCCTGTGCCCTTCAGTGCTGGGAAAATAAAGATGGGGCCGATGAGGTGAGGAGTGAGAAAAGGCAGATGTTGCCGTGTTCCTCCTCTCCTTTCAGGCTGAACAGAAGATCACAGCCAACTTCT
Organism: Burhinus oedicnemus; assembly: GCA_008921705.1. Taxonomy (NCBI): domain Eukaryota; kingdom Metazoa; phylum Chordata; class Aves; order Charadriiformes; family Burhinidae; genus Burhinus; species Burhinus oedicnemus. The sequence continues at coordinate 1,338,062 of VFFE01007487.1, forward strand.
ACTGGTGAAGCCTACTGAGTTCAGACTCAGCCTGTCACCACATGTCTGGTAGTCTAGGCGCCCTGTGAAATCCGTATCTAGGAGTGCTTCTCCTTTGTGAATCACAGAAGGCTTTTGCACAAAAACTTTTGTTACTGTTTGCAAGGCTGAAATGTATTGAAGTGGCGTATGATCCTGTCCCTGTGCACTGCGGTGACCAATCTGGGAAGCAATGGCAGTCAGATTGACAGCTCTCTTATTTACTGTGGGAATCTGGTCGTTGACTTGCATGGTTTTCTTGGCACACTGTCGTCTTATGTTCCCTTGCTTTTTGCTATAAGCCGTTGCTGTTTGGGGCAAACAGTAGGCTCGTAGCAGAGAACCAAATAATCTTTGAATTGGGTAATTTTTCTTTCTAAAATGCAATGAGATTATTTTATGTTTAATAGTATAACTAAGACATCAAAACCCAGACTGTAGACACCAGGACTTTCCTTTTTCTGTATAATACGCTGTAGAGGATAGTTGCCCAGGTACAATGCCGGGCTGACATCTATAGTTTGGATGGATAGTCTAGGTCCAACTGGATGGAAGATGCCAAGCTGGAGAGCCTGTCTCTTTCTGAAGGAGATCATAGCTTTGGTCTGCAGCCATCTACGTAGCCTTGCCGTGGCAGGCTTGATTTCTTTGCCCCCTGCTCTTCTTTTTGTCTGCATAAACAAAATGGCTTACAATTATCTCTGCTGAAATTAATAGAATTATATCTGTCCGAAAGTGCTTTTGAGTTCAGAAATGTGTATTCTGTGGTTTACGGGTAATTCAGAAGTCTAGTAGTCAGAGAGGCTATTGTTTTAAGCCGTAATACATGTTTCTTCATATTGTATATCAGCTTGCATCAACAGCTATTGTTAAACCGGTTCCTTTATGCCTTCAAGATATTTGGGTCTTTTGGGTTGGTTGTAAGCCATCAACTATCAGTATTTATTTATACGGATGCTAGATAAAATGGCTTGTTAGAGTAAGATTGATAAATTGCAACACTGCAAAAATACAAACTGGTGAGATTTGTACTGAAAAATAGGAACAGTTTTCCCATCAGAGAAAAGAGCAAGAGAACAAAAAAAAAAAGGGGGGGACGACGACACACAAACGACACAGTGATTGAGAGATGCTATGAGTAGAGGAAGAATTTATTTTTTCAAGGTAGCAGTAAGTTGGCTATACCTAAGGGAAATTTGGTAAGGAATATGATTCACTTTGGTCACCTCGGAAACAAGCTGTTCATCTGTCAGTAGATATTTGAATTATTATTCAAATATTTTATTATTGTTATATCAACAGCATGGCTAATCAGATGTTTTAATGCATAATACTGCAACAAATAAATTTAGTGACATAGAACCAGCTATGGATTTTAGCATATGGGTAAGAATACCCTGGATGTGCTCTTAGTATTTACTAGCCAAGTCTTAAAAACTTCCCGTGACAGAATGAAGATGGATGCTTTTGAATTTTTACCTGCTTTGTGTTAGTGCTTATCTTTTGTTTCTGATTCCTGAACAAATTGCAGTATGTGATGTCCCTTTAATTATATGCCTGTGCTTAGGACGCCCAGATAGAGACTTCAGGGTTTTAAAGTGGGAAAGGATGCGGTTGTTGAAGACGAACACAGCATGCACAGTGAACATAGCCCCTCCTGTGTCTGCCTAGGGGAACTGAGGATTGTTTTAATTCACATATATATGAATATGTGTGTGTACACCGATTTTTTTTTTTTTTAAATAGTACAGATGCCAGCTGTCTAATTTTTTTGTCAGCTGAAGGTTTGACGTGCAGACATGCCAATGCACCTCGTGAGCTGAGTCTTGTCGTTGAGCCAAAGAGAACATCCTCTACCCATCATCCTTGGGATGATGTGTCTTCCTTGTATTTTAGGTAATAGCAGATTTATGGGGGATTTATCAGAGTATGAGAATCTAGTACCTGGTTGGAAAACAACAAGAAGGTTTGTATAACCTAGAATCAGTGCAAATTCTATGCTATGTGATTGTATTTATAAGAAATTTGTATCAGGCTTCCTTTGGTTAGGAGGTCTTTATGCCACTGTGCAAACCTCAAAATAATTTAACCACAGTGATTTCACTATTCCTGTGTAATTTTTTCCCTTCATGTTTCCTCTAAAAGTGTTTTAACAGAATCTGGTTCTGGGATAATTTTCCAAGGTCAAAGCAGCATATGATTTTACCCTTCCAAAATCTTTGTGAAGATTTGGAAGCAGAGTTCAGAGCGGGTGACACGTTGAGGCAAATGGCACGTGCAGTTAGACAATTTAAAATTAATAAATAGAAGGCTATTCAGAAAGGACTGTAAAAATGATGAAGGGGTTGTAGGAACTGATTTATGAGGCAAGACCAGAAGTTAGATATGTATAGTTTGGTTAAAGGGATAGAAGGAACATAACTGTCTTGAAGTATGTGCATGAACAGTCAAAGAGCAGCTTTTTGTGAATTCAGGATTGTGGACTAGACAAAAGAAGTGTTTTAGGGCTGCCAAGATAATGAGAAGGTAGAACTAAAGAACAAAGTTGTTAAGATTTCTGAAAAACTGGAAGGTAAATAGAAACTGATTGTTAAGGAGCAATTTCTATATATTCAGCTTTGTTAGACCATAGGATTGATCAGTCTATTGTGTCGCTACGTTATTTCACTTACTTATGTTTGGGTTTGTGAAAGCGCTGCAAGAGGACAAGAAGCTGTTCTTTATTGGAAGAAGGTGGATGACATTAAAATAAAAAAGTCCTTTTTGTCTTGAATCTCAATGTTTTGTGAGAAAGCAGCATGTGCTCTGTGTACAAATCTTGTTATTGTACATTACTAATTTTTCTTTGACATTTATTATACCCAGAAATATGGATGCAGGCTAGATACAGTAGTCACACCTTTCATTTGATTTAATAGAATGTCAAGTGAATTGCCTCAAAAAGTCTGGCAGTTGTGTTAAATGATGGTTTTATGACTCAATAGGGTTTCAGTACATCACTCACCTTAATGAAAAACAATGCCTAACTAATTAAACAGCATATATCAGCTATTAAAATTACAGTTATTAGCATCATTCTTATAGGACTTAAGTAGAGTGGAAACTTGAAAAATCTTGATTTTGCCTTTCTGTCTTAAATGGGTCTCTGGTTCTTCATTCTTTAATACTTAAGAGATACCAAAAGTGGTGATATAATTGCTTAGATTACTTTTTCACAGGCTAAAGGAAATAAAATTCTTATTTTAAAATGATAAATGAAGTGGGTTGACCCTGGCTAGCCGCCAGGTGCCCACCAAGCTGCTCTATCACTCCCCCTCCTCAACAAGACCCAGGGAGAAAATACAACGAAAAGCTTGTGGGGGGAGATAACTTGCCAATTACCATTGGGGGCAAAACAGACTCGATTTGAGGAAATTAATTTAGTTTGTTGCCAATCAAATCAGAGTAGGGTAATGAGAAATAAGAGCAAATGTAAAAAAACCCTTTCCCCTAGCCCTCTCTTCTTCCTGGGCTCAACTTCACTCCCGATTTTCTTTACCTCCTCCCCCCGAGCGGCACAGGGGACGGGGAATGGGGGTTACAAGTCAGTTCATAATGCATTGTCTCTGACACTGCTTCCTCATGCTTTTCCACTGATTCAGCGTGGGCTCCCTCCCACGGGAGACAGTCCTTCCTAAAGTTCTCCAATGTGGGTCCTTCTCACAGGCTGCAGTTCTTAATGAACTGCTCCAGCGTGCGCCCTTTCCATGGGGTCCTTCAGGAACAGACTGCTCCAGTGTGGGTCCCCCATGGGCCACAGGTCCTGCCAGACAACCAGCTCCCAGCATGGGCTCCTTCCCATGGGGCCGCAGTTCCTGCCAGGAGCTTGCTCCAGTGCGGGCTGTCCACAGGCTCACAGCTTCCTTCCGGGCATGTCCACCTGCTCCGGCGTGATGTCCTCCGCGGGCTGCAGGTGGATATCTGGTCCACTGTGGGCCTCCATGGGCTGCACAGGAACAACCTGCATGACCATGGTCTTCACCATGGGCTGCAGGGGAACCTCTGCTCCGGCGCCTGGAGCACCTCCTCCTCCTCCTCCTTCTTCACAGACCTTAGTGTCTGCATCATTGTTTCTCTTGCATATTCTCACTGCTCTCTCCCAGCTGCTGTTGTGCAGCTTTTTTTTCCTCTTTATTAAATATGTTATCACAAAGGTGCTACCATTGTCACTGATTGGCTCAGCTTTGGTCAACGGTGGGGTCCATCTTGGAACTGGCTGGCATTACTCTGACATACGTGAGGGCAGCTTCTGGCACCTTCTCACAGAAGCCATCCCTGTGGCCCTCCTGCTACCAAAACCTTGCTACGCAAACCCAATACAGTAAAATTAAGAGTTTCTTTTCTGCATAAAGTCATGCGGTCTAAGTGATCATGACATAACTTCTGAAACTGTTCTCTTTCTACACTTTCTCAGCAGCAGGAGCCTTTCTCAGCAGGAGGAGCCATTCTAATTATGGTTTTGAGGAGGAAAAACACCCTTGGAGCATGATACAAGGGCTTTGACTGTTGTGGAAATGGAATGTTTTGCATTTGTCTCCTTTCAGTTACACAGCCATCTCAGCCTTGTTTTACAGCCCATCACCATGAGCTTTAGCCTTCGATCCCGAACTGTTTTCACATATGTACTCCTTGGACTTGTTATCCTAACCTATAGACTCTTACTTTCCTCTTTATCTCAGTTTCGTGTCTTTTTTTGTCTTTTCCCAAACATTAAGGAAATTTTGCTTTTTTTTTGTTAACGTTGTTACTCTGAACCTATTTTGAGATGCTCTGTGTTTTCCATCAAAGGGCACGCATTAAGGATGGAAATACAGATAGTGGCTTCTCCCTTCACTCCTCTTTACACCAGTCCGAAAAGTGCTGTTATTCCTTTCATGAGTAAAGAGGAGATTTCCATGGTCTTTGTCTTCACCTTCATGGAGGTGATTCTGCGGTGCTGTGTGGGGCTCCATGTGTTTTAGAAGTTGTCCTCTACTCCTGTACCTGCCTTTCTGCTCAGTTTTTGCTAGATGCTGGTGAATTAACTAGCTGTCAGTCTGTCTACCCTTTTACTGAAAGCTCATTGCAAGTATAGGTTCTCCTGTAGACTAGCTGGTAAGAGACTTTTTGGTGATGGCCGTTATCCTAGCAATAGCAGGTAGGCAAGACAACAGTTTAGGAAAGCAAAGGATACCCAGGATAGGGACATGTGAACAGAGCACAGATTAGTGGAACAGTGTACCTTAATCCAGGAACTTGCTACGGTAAGAAGCGTGGGGTTTTTTCTTGTTTTGTTTTGTGTGTGTGGTTTTTTTTTTTTAACACCTTTTGTGCAGGATTCAAGGGTCATGTGATAATCTGCAGCATCCAGGCCTGTTGGAGGACCAAGTCCCACTGCTGCCTGCTAGCTCTCTTCTCCGTTCTCGGCAGCTACAAATTGGTATTTTCTGTTATATGCTGGTATAGACATGTTGATTTTCACTCAGGTGGGCTTTGTGTTCTCAGAATTTTTTCAATAACAAAAATGAGAAATAGCTTGTCTGGTTCTGTTGTCTTTATTTTTTTCATAGTTTATTTACAACTAATGTAGAATGACCAATGAAATCAGGCTAGAATATTGCTTCTTAATAGAGATGGTGAAAATGCATTTTAGATATCTGTAGAAGTCTCCATCGTTATATTGATAGTGGAAGCTCACATTGTTTTCATAATGGTTCTCTCCAGGGACAAAAACCACAAAGCTTTCATCAACAGCAATCTAAGAGTTACTATTTTGCTTTTAAATAAAACTTAATCTAGCTTAAAAAATTGAGACAGCACAGCATTCAAAACCAGTAATGCTGGTTCAACTCTCCTGTTCTTTCTCCTCGTTCAGTGTGAGACTTTTGTTGATTCACCTTCCTCTGCAGTGTGCAAATATGTGTAGACACACACATAGAATCACCTAGGTTGGAAGGGACCTTTAAGATCATCGAGTCCAACCATCAACCTAACACTGCCAAAACCACCAGTAAACTGTGTCCCTCAGCACCACGTCTACCCATCTTTTAAATACCTCCAGGGATGGCGATTCAACCACTTCCCTGGGCAGCCTGTTCCAGTGCTTGATAACCCACGCATGCATATACACACGCTGTTCAGTAGCTTGGTTCAGAGCCCACTGAACTCATAGCATTTTTCTCTTTACTTCCACGAGGAGTACTTCAACCTGCTGTATGCTTCTGCCACTGCCCTCCTGGACAGTCCTGTATTTCACAGAGAATTTTACTGGGTTTGGAGAGAACTGCTTATAGCTGGTAAAAGCCTGTCTTGGTCATGCTAGAACTGGGATTTATTGCTGATAACGCGCTCTGAAATGTACATAATGGTGCTGGTAATAAAATACTAATTTAGTATCATGAGTAATACCATAATACTGCCTTTGTTCCTGACCTCCACTCCCAAAGGTCAGGGTGCTGTGTACTGCAAATTAAAATCCTGCTTCTGGAGGAGCCTCAGAAAACTTGTTTGCAGTTTGGCCCTCTTCAGGAGGGCACGCGCCCATTCGAGACCTTGCATTAAAACATCAACCAAACAACAGACGTGCTCACCCTTATCTTTCATGGCTGGGGAGGGTTGGGTCAGCATCTCTCCGCTCCTTACTTTCTTTGTGCTCTGACCACTGGTCTTGGTGGAACTTGAGGGAATCTGTGTGAAGGAATTCCTCAGGAGCTGATACTGGTAAAGCAAACGTGCGTGCAAACATCATTGACTCACTGTGGTGATAGTGGATATAGTCATTCGGATGCAGAGTTACTAGAAATGAAACAGTAAAGACTTGAGTATCCCAATTTCATTTTTTTTTACCTGCAGCTGAGCTTTGTTTGACTACGTTACCAAAGAGGAAAGCATTAAATCACCAGTTCAATTTCATAGCCAAAAGCAAAGCAATTAAAGTTTCATACTAAGCGTTGAGGCAGGAATTAGGGTTGCAGGTAAAGAATATTTGTTACGATCATCTGTTGGTTTCCCCGCCGCCCGCTTTCTACTGTTCCTGTTGTTTAGCTCACCTCAGGTTATGTGAAAGGAATGCAGTATTGTTGCAATCTCCAAACCAGAAATGCCTCTTTCAGTAACTAGTGCTATAAATCACACCTGATTACCATATTTGCTCAGATGAAAAATACATCTTGCACTTTTCAGTTATGTCAATTAAGGTTATGTTTGTAGGGAAAAATATTTATAATACCTAAAATTAAGGGTTTTTCTTCTGCTGCTGTTTGCTTATTTATTTATTTTTACATTATAGATTAAATTAAATTTAAAAAGGCACAAACAGTAAGTCTAGATTGTGTAGCAAGGCTGTAGAATAAAGAAAAGTGTTTAGCATGGCTTAGAGGGATACTAGGAAAGGAACTGTTTCGCAATGATCTATAGTTTTCTTATCTGAATAAGATATTTGGCTCTAACCCTCTCTGGAATCTGATTAACAGGGAATAATCTGGACCCATGAAAATAAATCCTCTATTATGTTAAACCAGCTGGTTTGACTTGTGTGGCATTGAAGAGGCATAGTTGCCAACGTAGCAACGGTGAGGAGTCTGCCGCTTTAAGTTCAATGTTTCCACATGGATTTTTAAGCAGAGTTGGACAGAGGAACAAGATGTGATGGAAACAGATGAATAATGAATGATTGAAAAGGTGTTAAGAGAGAACACTTAGGAAAATGCAAATAGTGTTGTGAAGGCCATAAATAGAGAAGATAGGGCACAGTGAGCGTTTACCAACATGGGACAATATTTTTCCATTACCTGTGTGCTGCTTTTGCACTGCCCAAATGGTCATTGAGTGAACAAAATACTTCAGTGTGAAAATGGTGGAGTATTAATTTTGTATGATTTTCTTGCTACTAACATATCACATCTCATTTATTATAACAGTGTATATTAAAAGTCTTTATAAAATGCAAGACCAGTAGTTTTCCAGGGACTATAGTTTTTTTTAGACATACTAAAGATGCCACCCGCAAATCCCCCTCCCCTACAGTTTTCATCAGCATTTAATTTTTCAGAGAGATACAGTGTCCTTCAAAATGCCACGGTAAAAGGTTGCCGTGGGCACAGGGATTCTAGATCAATTATATGGGTAGCCTTCTACAATTTATCATTTGAAGATAGCATCTGTATGGATTTGAAAGAGTAAGCCAGTCAATATCGCAGGACATAGATAGGAGACAAACTGGATAAGAGTATTAGGGATAAAAATAGAACAGTGAAGCAGAAATTGTGGACAACGGTATAGACAAGTGCTGATGGAACCAGGTATTTAATGTAATTGCTCTCGGTATAGTGGCATGAAGAAAGAATTGTTCATTTTGATACAGTAATCCATTGTTCACCGTTAACCATTAGTAAAATCAGATAGAAGGGATTGAAAGGGTAAGGTATTAGCTGAAAGAAAATGGATATAGTTATTTCAATGTATCGTATTGCTTGACTAATGTAGGTGAATGGAAGATTAGAGAACAACGCTCCCCTCACCTCTCCCCTTCCCCTCTTCCTCCCCGTATAAGCATCCGCTGGTATCTCTAAGAACGTTTGGAAAGATTAAAACATAGCAATAAATAAGGAGGTGGATCTATTACAGAGAACTGACATTCCTTTTCCAACAGCAGTATTTATTTCATCCATGCTTAGTGAGATCCAATAGGAGTTTCTTCCGTAAGTGAAATCCAAGCGGAAGCAAGCAGGGCTTTGGGAGTACATTTATGTAATCAGTGAGCTATAGAAGCAGTCTTTGTAGGAAACAGAACTATTTTTTTTAAGAATGAGGTGATTATATTGCTTTGTTTTCTAATAGGCTGTAATGTATTTGGGAGCAGTAGTAGCATAACCTTTTATTTGATGTAGACTGATGTAACGGTAACTCTTACGGCAAAGCATGAAGTAGTTAGATTTAGAATGAAATCTCGTGCATTAAGGGCCTTTGAAGAAGAGAAATGGGTGAGAGAGTGGTACTAAATACTAAGGGAGAGTAGACCGGTTAGGTTTACTATATATAACTCTTCCTTCTCCTGTCCCTGTAGCAATTTGTTGAGGTTTCTGTCATGGGTTCTAGCCAGGGGAACACGGTTAACTCCCTCTGCATCTCGGATAGGCAAGTTGTATTGCACTGATGAGCACTGTGTATGTAAGGGAGTAGACTTTACAGATAGTCACATTTTTCTTGGTCTGTATGGATTCAATGGAGGAGCGTGGTGCAGATCAGACCCTTGTCATCATACTCAGGGGTTTAGCAAGGGAGTAATGGAGAACGGCATCAAATTGCTGGTTCCAAACTCGAAAGCTCGCAGCTGCCCGGAGATGTGCTGTGCTGACAGACTGTGACAGTATAGCTCAGAATTTATGGCTTGGCTTACCAAATCGTCTTTGGTGGCAAGAATTTGCCCACCTTGTGACGAGCCTCATTTTTTCACTATCTTCTCCTAAACAGGTAGGAGATTCCCGAAACATCTCCCGCTTTAGGGAAAGATGTATAGGATGCCTAGGAAGGAATCTCATCATTTTTTCACAGTCTGCTGCAGGATAGCAAGAGCCAGGTGCTTTTCATGTTTTGTGTACTGTTTCATTTCTGATGAACTGTCAAACATGATTACTGTGGTGAAGTTAAGCAATATTTTCTTCATTGGGTTACATGTCGCTATACCCATGCAGGCATTTAGTACATTTCCAAGGATGAACCTTGGGTACCCCAATGTTTTACTTATGATATCTGTAGAAATTTTTATTTATTCCAGAATTAGCATTTGGAGTGAAGCTTTAGGAAAACTGATATTCTGAGAAGGGTAGCATGTACAAATATAATTATTTCCTAACTTTGAATAAGTATGGGTGATAAACGAAAGAATTTATAATGTTAACTACTGAACATACCACCTCGAAGAAAATAAAGAACAGTTTTTGAGCTGTTTTTAAGACAAGACTAATATGAAAGAACAAGGTGACAGCATCATGGGACTTACAACCACATGGACTTATCTCTAATTTCACATTTTTATAAGAGAAGATTTCAAAATGCATCATATTTGAATTGCATCCTTTTTCTGAGTTTCTCTTTTATCTTTCTCTGAATTTGACTCTTACCTATTGCAGTGGCCGTGGCAATATTGTCAAGAATATCACTCTGGCTATAGACAGCCACGGCACAGATGCCTGCTGGTTCATTACGTAGTCTTATTCTTGAGGGATACAGCGATAGTTCTGTAACCCGTGAAATCCCCTGTGTACTCTCAGCCAAAGTGTGGACAGCTTCTTCTGCAGGCTTTGCTCCTGCAAAGTTCTGAGAGTCAACAATTCCTGTAGTGCCAGTACCAGGTTATTTGAGATTAACTCCGTTTTAGTTGAAGTGGTCTCATTACACTCATCAGCAGTCACATCTTACTCTTTACTCTTCAGAGGGCTTAATACAGCTCAAGAGCACATAAAAGTGTTCTTTGTGTTTTTCTGATAGAAACCAGGTCGCTTCCCTGAAATACAGAATTCTTTCTTGAAGTAGCTGCTAGTATTCCTGATTATGTTAAAATGTGTGGAGCTGATGAAGAACCTCTCTGCCGTAATGTCCACGAGAGAATGTAATGAATGCTCCTCAGAATCCACGAATCCCTTATAGCAGAGTGTCCTCACGGACATTGATCTGCTTTGATTGAGTCCAAGAGGCCAGAGAGTAGCTGGAGAGCAGAGATGGTGGCACTGTCTTTGTACCCACTCAGGTGCACTGCTTAGTAGCCTGTTCTGCTGCTGTGCATTCTCAAGACAAATATCAGTATATTTTCAAAGAATAATTAGAAAGAAAAATTTAAAAGGCTTGAATAATCCTGGATAAAGCAATCTGGTTTTCAGTTAAGTTCTAAACATCATAGCGGGTGCTATTATACAAGAAGAATCTTGACTTGTTTTTGCTAGTTGCTTTGGTGTGTTTGAGCAAATGACTGAGCTGCTGCCGTTAGCCAAAACCTGTTCCCCCAAATGTTTCATTCTGCTTTTTGTGATTATTTTTAATCTATGTTCTCTAAGCTGCATTATCATATGTGAATTCTGGCTGCGTATTTTTTAAAATAACTTATTTGCAACTGTCAGAGATGCCTTATGAATAAGTTATCAACCATCCCTAAGAGCTATAGCTGCAAACATTAAAAAAAGAGAAAGAAATATTTATAAGTCTGTGAACATTTTCTATTAATGCATTTATCAAATGAATGCAGTCATTCACTTAGGGTTAAGAAAACAGCTCCTTTCTGTTAAAAACAACAGCACGTTACTTGTATTTTCTTTAATACTAACACATCAGTGGCAGCTTTCTAACTGATTTAAATGCTCTTTTATTAAAAGTTCAGTTTAAATAAACTGGTTTTATCCTAAGAGTTCTCAAGGCTTTTGAGGACCATCCCCCCAAACCAACAACACAGACACTTTATAATGCATCGTAAATTGCCAGTGTAATGATGGAAACCGCAAGGGAGAGTGGAACTGCAAATTTTTAGTTCTTCTTAGAGAGGAGCAGAATTTAGTAGGACAATAAAAGGAAAATCTTAGAGGGATGCTAGATAGTCTGGACAGCAAGCTTTAAAGTCTGGTGCCGTCTTTCATGATAGGATTGCGAGATTTTAAGGAATGATGATCAAAATGACTGTAGCTGAAATATCCTGGCTCCGAAGAGTGGAGACTCAGGTTATGAGTCTTCATTTTTTTTAAGGCAAAAAAATCATGACATAAAGACACTAATGATTTGTGTATTGTTGTAAGCATTAACAAGGATGTAGAAGAGGAGCTCGTCTTGTGCCTAGATGATACTTTGATGTCTAAGGCTGAATTTCACCAGAGCGGGTTTTTAGGAGGCAACCACTTTCCTGTATGACTGCTGGGTGGACTGTTCATTAATGTAGCTGAGAATTAAGTAGCAAAGGAGCTACCGGTTTCTCATCAGCAAAGGGGTGCCGATGTTGTGTTCTTTGTTTGAGAATGACCAGTTGCTCCATGGAGAGCGATTGGTAAAAGAATTTAAGCCTGACAGTATTGAAATAAAGAGGAGGAAGGTAACTTCACTTGAATTTTTATTTTTGTCCTTCTCAGGAATGTTACATTAGTTCAGGGCTGGTCTGCACTGGAAAGTATGACTGTTTAAGTGTGATTTGTGTGTGAGTGTGTGTTTTTAAATACGTATTTGTTTGTTTGTTTAACCTGATAGTTATCCAGTTGTCATCACTAGAGGGGCAGTTAAATTGATAGAAAGCAGATTTGAAATATTGATACTCTTGTCCTGATCGTAAAGTAGGTATATCAATGTAAAGCACTTTTATGCTGTGCCCAGGGGAAGAGGCCGCACCATTTTAATGATGCTCTAAAAGTCAAAGTGATAGTACTTCCTGATGTTATTATATTGATAGTTATTTTATTACTTATGGATTCCCAGGTGATGCTACACCAGCCCTAATTTATGAAGGCGATTTTAGCTACTTAGTTACTTAACGACATTAGGGTGATGTTTCTCAGCCTTATGGAAAGGGAAATTTTCCTTTGGCTTATCTGCTTTCGTTTTGGGTTGTTTCCCTGCCTCTGACTGGGCAGCAGCTCCGTCCTTCAAAAGTCAGAGGAATGGCGAGGGTCACCTGTGTGTGCACTGCTGCTCTGCCTCGGAGGAGATGAATTGCTATCAAGGAGTCCAGTTTTAAGGCTAGCCTAAACATTTGCAGCCAATATTTAGTCTTTTCTAACTCAGGCAACTGGGGGAAGCTAAGCTGCTGCCCGCTCCCAGGGAACTGCTGGCTGCTGCTGGCTAATGCTTTATGGCTCCCTGAGGGTTGTATTGCACAATTTGAGAAACCCACCCTGTGCTGAAGGTAAAAACCAGGCGTGGGGTATGTTAGACATATGCAAAAGAAGACAGGCAGTGGGAGGGGGGGGGGGGGAAAAGGGAAGGAGAGCTGCAGTCAAGTGAGTCTGGCAGTGGAAAGGAGATAAGAGCAGGAGAGGACAGAATCAGTGAGAATCTGGAGACCAAAAAGTAAATGTAATGAACAAGGAGCTGCTAAGTCAGTGGAGTGAAACCAGCATGTATTCGTTTTTGCATAAGCATAGGCTGACTGAAATTTTAGGACCTCTCTTATGCTGCACTACTGTTCTGCTCCACTGTTTGGAAACCGTTTATATGATTCCATCAACTTGCGAACATATTTTAAAATTTGATATTGTTTAAATAACAACACAGGCTGATTTTAGATTTTTTTAAAATCCAGATTATTTAGACCAGGGTTTAATACAGTTCAAGTCAAGGTATAGTATTAACTTGAATAAAAAGAAAGGAGGGGAACTTACACCCCCCCACCCCTCCCCCCATTAATAATGTTTTCTAGTTGCGAGTCATGAATTAGAGATCAGAGCTTTCTGCAGAGCTCTTCTTTTTTTTTTTTTCACCTCCTGTCTTTGCTTTTCTGTCTTCGCTTCCTTACGGAGTGCTTGAAAAGTAGAATTAACTTTGGGAAAATATGCTCCCCAACCAGAAAGTGAGTAACCGGGAGAGAGTTGCAAATGGAGTAATTGATTCTGATGCTTAGCAGATTTCCAGATACATCATCTGTTGGTGCTCTGGAACACTTCAGAGTTTGTTTCATTTTGTTTGGATTTGAATGTTATTTTTTTCTTGTAGTTAAACTATGAAGCCCCAAAAAACAGGTGGTGATATTGCTAATGTCTACATGGATTATTACTACATGCATGCAAACACTGGTCTGCAATTCCAGAGGCAGAGGCTGCTTTGTTTCAAGATTGTTCACTCGTGGTTATTACAGGCCTAATAGTTTAAAACATAGTAGGTCAACTTTTGGGTGAATGGACAAAACTCCCATTGCCATTAGCAGGAACTGTGCCCTCTTTACAGCAGAGGTTAATTTGATTTGATGTGACTTGTTGGAGGGAACAAACAGTAAAAGGATGCTCTAGTTGTGATTTGGTGGCTCATTGTCATATTTAAATATTTAGCGATAGGATTCCAAGTCAGGCGCGAAGGGAGTTAAGTGGTTTGTAAAGTTCGTAAAGTATATTTGCAGATGAGAAAACCTCTTTGACTGGCCGTGGGTTGGACACCATTTATATTGTCTTTCCATCCCATCTTGTTTTGCTTGGTTGGTTGGTATGAGAGGATGAGTGCCTGCTGTGCGGCAAAAAGCATGTCAGGTGCTAAGCAGGTAGCTCCACTGAGATACTTCTTCTCGTGTTTTGTCCCAGTGTACTCATAGTAATAAAAGATAATATGTGTATATTTCCCTGTAAGTTCATGAACGCTGTTTAGAACTGTAAGGAGTAACGGTGATAACTGATCAGCTGTAGGCTAGGTGAGTACAGTGGTAAAGAGAGCTCTGTGTAGGCAAAGAACCCTATTTCACTGTTAAGAACACGCTTGAACCCAGTAGGATAGCACTCGCTTACCAAACCAGCCCACCCTGTAACGTAATGGTCCTTGCTGAAAAGCTGAAGCCCAAATGTCTTTGTTGCAAAGAGCTAGCTTATGTAGATGGAAGCTGGTGATATGTGAATGATCATTATGCTGTGTCAAGTCTCATTTTGAAGACCATAAGTATACCTTTTTAAAAGAAAAACAAACTACTTCACCAGTCTAGAGAGAAACATAAATCATGTATTTTTATCACCTCAAAAGACCACTAGAAGATGAGCTCTAATATTTCAAATGCGACAAGCAATCTATACACATGAATCACAATTTGAGTTCCATTACAACTGAGCTGATATATACCACTATGTGCTTTATGGATTTTACTCTAACAATATTAAGTAAAAACCCAAAGCTTTTTGTGATGAATACCTAACCTTTTACAAGGATTTGTAGAATTGTGGTCCAGAACAACAGCTTCGGCATTGCCCTACAGGCTTTAATAAGAAAACGCTATTGCCGGTTTTGACCTCTCAATATTATTCTCCGTAAAGGAAATGCATGTATTAGTAGAAGGCTAATACTGCAAAGGTAAAAGAAAATGGGAAATACTGAAAGGGCTTATGGAAAATGCACCAAGGAAGACTGAGAAGAGAGTTAAATAAATGAGCAAAGTTTGAAGAGAGGGATCTTTTGTTCCTTCTGCTTCCTTTGTTGGGCCCAGTCTTTTTCTTCCTGGACTCAAGGACTTCTGCAGCAACCTAGTGTCAGTTGTTCTCAATTCCTCTATTTATAGTCAAGTCATCACTTGAAGTCCTTAGTCTCCTTTTGAGAAATTCTCCCACAACGATATTTCCATAAGGTTAATTTTCGGGTGAATTGGTTGCTGTTTTGACATTCTTGCTTTCTTTCCAGGCATCTTTTCGTTCCTTTTCCTTTTATGCTAGAAAATTATTAGATATGCAAGAACAAAACTCCTCAAAACTATGCTCCAAAAGCCTATTAAAAAGAGGCTGCAAGCAGAACAGTGTGAACGCACGTCAACACCTGAGTGTTTCCCAAGTGGCTCTAGCACTCAGTGGTGTGATAACAAGACATGTGGGAGGATTTTTCTTGGCTTTTATCTTCCATATATGGATGCTCCTGACTTTTTAAAATTCATTTCATCAAGTGGCACTGCAACAGAAACAACGGAAATGCGAGAACGAGGTAGTTCAAGGTGTTTGCAGTGGTATACGAAGTCTTTCGCCTCCAGGCCATCATTTCTAATTCAGCACAAGTTGGCAGCAGTCAGAAGTCACTGCCAACTGACAGCTGTTTGGTGGCCAACACGAAATAATTTAGCTAGTAGCTCCTACTGGACAGATGTCTGTAGTATAGAAAGTGTTGAGTGTAGCTGGCATGTGTTTCATTTTCAGAGGCTGGAAAACGTGGGTGTATCTCAACTGCAGCTACTTCGGTTTGGGAAGGTTAAACAGGATACCTGAATTTAGGCAACCAAGAACTCAGAACGTGCACAGTTAACCCCCCCCACCTTCAGGGGTTAAATCCCGATGTCATGGTGTTAACCCCTTGTAGCACTTTGATTGTGTCTCCGTAAGCACCGTGTGGTGAGGGAGAAGGCGGAGACGGTAGCTTGGTCTGTACTGGTGGCTGTGCAGAGGGATGTGGTAGGAGACCACGCTGTGGGGCGATCAACTCTACCATACGCCACCGGCCAAGGAATTGCTTCAGCTGTGTTTTCAATTAATACCTTTCTTGAGTGTAAGCAATCAGTAACAAGGAGAAAGTAATAGGGTGAAAAAAATTACTCTGATTCATCTTTCTTTGTGTGGACGTATGTAACACTAGAATTAATCTTTCAAAAACCATGAATTACTTTATGTAAAATCTGTGCTACTAAGCAGAAAATCTATCCTGCTGAGAAAAAAATAAAGAGACTTCTTCAATATAATATCTGGTTTTGTGGGGAAGGAAGGGGGAAGATTTTACAGTTTACAATAGCACAGAGCTTTGGGATATTTAAACAGGCAAGTAAATGATAGGTTTGATTCACTGTTGTGGAAACCGTTTTGAATTTTGGATTTGCAGCAGCAGTAGAGATTGCTCAAGCAAGCAGAGACATGGGGTCAAGTTGCTACTGCTCCTTAATCATCTGTTTTTTCCACTGGCATGATGTAAGGCAGGCTTAAAATGGGCTTAGATGACTGGCTCGATCATCTGCTTGTGTGGGATGTGGAAGTGGCACAGAGCACTGTTCGGTCGCTCCTGCAGCAGAACTGTTTTTCAAGGACAGGGCATTGTCAGAGCACTTGGATGAATCCGGAGGGCTGGAATACTCGCTGATCAGCTCAGCGGTTGAATCTGCTATATTGCCTTGACAAACATTGCCATGTCGCATCTGTCCAGCACTGCAACTGATACCACGCTGCACAGAGTTACTCTGCCTTCATGCTTCAGTTTCTGATGAGACGGAGTTAGGATTTGCAACACTGAGTGTGACGTACTTCTGACATTATTTTATGTGGCTGAAAACTCTGCATCAGTTTTTGTTTTTTAACATTGTCATAGAAAAAAACCACCGCAACAAATTCTACTAAATTTGCCTTGTTCTTTCGTGCTAGAGTTAAATCAGATTGCCTTTGGAGCTGTAAATGGAATTTATTTTCTCTTATTCTAATATTGTGTGATGTTATTCATTTTACTAAGCCTGACTGTAACTTTCCTTGGTGGTTCTTCCCTGCAGATATTGATGAGTGTGCTGCCAAGATGCATTATTGTCATGCCAATACTGTGTGCGTTAACTTGCCTGGATCTTATCGTTGTGACTGTGTCATGGGATATGTCCGCGTGGATGATTTCTCCTGTACAGGTGAGCTCTTATGTTTACAGCAATAGTAGTGTTATACTCTCTGTGTTGTGTGTATTACTTAGCTTCTAATTAGTCCCTGTGCCATACCAAATGCCACATACTAGCTGGCCCTCTGTTGGCATAAAATTTAGGCACAAGCGAGGTAGGATTCTATAGGTAAATCCGGTATGAGGTACCTTTCCTATGTATGGGTCCTTTGGGATTAATTGGAAGGGTGGTTCAAGAAGCCCTGTGGTGCACACACTGAGTGCTGCGGTCAGCCAGGACTTGGTTCCTTCATGTCTCGCGGCTGGCTTGCGTGGGAGGTGCAAAGGCTGAGGTCAGATCACACGTGTAATGAGAAGAAATAACGTTTTATTACCTGTGGTTTGAAACTGGTCAGTGGATCGAAACACAAGAAATTACCCAGGAGGAGAAGCTTTCTGGACAGAGCTGAGACAAATATGTAGAAGTAAAACTGAAAATGTATAAAGTCCTCAAAACCAGTTATGATTAGGTGGTTTGGAAATCGTTATTAATGGGGAGAATTAATGTCTCTAGGACTACGACACATGTTATTTAGAAAAGAGAACAAGTGTGATAGCATTAGACAAAAAATCTAGTGATTCTTTTTTAATACCTGTCAGCAAAATGAGCTCTAAAAATTCTTAGGGGAAGGTAGGTAGGTCTCATTTCCAGCTAGAGGTTTTTAAGGGACCTTCTCTGGCAATCCCTGGGAAAAATGCGAGAAGCTGCTGGAATGCTTGGCCCGCCTGTACCTAACTGGATAACATCTTTCAAACACAACGCTCCAGAAAAGCTGATCTCAGGATTATTTTGATGATGCACCTGTCTGGCAAAGGAGGAAAATATCAGGCAGATTTATTGAAATGGAAATAAGTCAGCTTGACACAATACCATGTTTAGAATTGTGTTGGGTGAGCTATTTTTTCAAGTGGAAGGATGGCACAGGAGTATTCAATATCAGAATGATTTCCAGCCCAGAAAAATTACATTGTAATGCACGTGTTATCCTTAGGGAAGGTCATAAGAAATGTTGACTTTGGTGATGACAGCATGTCTTGTAGCTAAGATTATGTAGTTTATAAAAACTGTAGGAAAGTCCTGCCCACCTCTTAGGAGAGGGTGATACTAATAGCTGTCAGGAAACTGATTGTTATTTTGCCCAGAGAGTCATTATTTCTATATAATCTGTGTCTTTTGAGTAAACTTTTGAGTTTTTCTTGATCTTTTGCAATCTTCCATGTCAGAGAAGTTTCAGACCTTAAATTTTGTTCTAAATGTCTGTGCTGTGTGAGGTAGTGGCCTTCACAGTGATGGGCAGAGCGTTTTTGATAATCTGATTTTTGCTTTCCATATACGCACTACTAATTTCCTAATGTTCCTTTCCTTCCAGCAAGGCGCTATCATTAGGCATGCAAATAATTTAGAAAGCAGGGCATTTGTGATGTACAGAAAAAGCGTGAAGTAGTAAGACAACTTACTTGACGGTAATGGGTGAATATTCATTTAAAGTGCATGCGCAAAAAAAAATCCAGAATGGGTATAAGAACAAAATAATAGAATGAGTGAGATAACTATTTTTTTGCAGGTTTATTATCTCGCTAAAATGACTTCTTTTTTGACATCACAACTAAAAAGCACAGCAAGTATGTAACATAGATGAGGACAAACTTGTTTTGTTGCCTATTATATCTAGAAAAAAGTGTATGTTATAATAATAAATGTATTTAAAATAAGTATTGTGCAATAGAAGCATGAATCTTGTTTTTGTATATTGCATTATCATAGAATCATAGAATGATTTGGCTTGGAAAGAACCTTAAAGATCATCTAGTTCCGTCCCCCTGCCATGGGCAGGGACAGCTTCCACTGGACCAGGTTACTCAAAGCCCCAGCCAACCTGGCCTTGAACACCTTCAGGGATGGGGCCTCCACAACTTCTCTGGGCAGCGTGTTCTAGTGCCTCACCAACCTCACAATAAAGAATTTCTTCCTAATACCCAATCTAAATCTCCCCTCTTTCAGTTTAAAACTGTTACCCCTCATCCTATCACTATAGTCCCTGATAATGGGTCCCTCCCCATCTTTCCTGTAGGGCCCCTTTAGGTACTGGAAAGCTGCTGTAAGGTCTCCCTGGAGCCTTCTCTTCTCCAGGCCGAACAACCCCAAGTCTCTCAGCCTGTCTTTGTAGGAGAGGTGCTCCGGCCCTCTGATCATCTTCATGTCCCTCCTCTGGACCTGCTGCAACAGGTCCATGTCCTTCTTATGTTGGTGGCCCCAGAGGTGGAGGCAGCACTCCAGGTTGGGTCTCACCAGAGCAGAGGAGAGGGGCAGAATCACCTTCTTCAAACTGCTGGACACACTTCTTTTGATGCATCCCAGGATGCAGTTGGCTTTCTGGGCTGCGAGTGCATGTTGCCGGCTCATGTTGAGCTTCTCATCCACCAACACCCTCAAGTCCTTCTCCTCAGGGCTGCTCTCGATCCGTTCTCTGCCCAGACTGTATTTGTGCTTGGGATTGCCCCGACCCACATGCAGGACCTTGCACTTGGCCTTGTTGAACTTCATGAGGTTCGCATGGGCCCACCTCTCAAGCCTGTCCAGGTCCCTCTGGATGGCATCCCTTCCCTCCAGCATGTCCACCGCTCCACAGAGCTTGGTGTTGTTGGCAAACTTGCTGAGGGTGCACTCAGTCCCACTGTCTGTGTCACCAACAAAGATCGTAAACAGCCCTGGTCTCAGTACCAGCCCCTGAGGAGTGCCACTCGTCACTGGTCTCCACTTGGACATCTAGCCATTGACTGCAACTCTTGTTGCAGTGTGACCATCCAGCCAATTCCTTATCCACTGAGTGGACCATCTGTGAAATCCATGTCGTTCCAATTTAGAGACCAGGATGTCATGCGGGACAGTGGCAAATGCTTTGCACAAGTCCAGGTAGATGATGTCAGTTGCTCTTCTCCTGTCATAGAAGGCCACCAAATTTGTCTTTGTGTTTATACAGAATTTAATTATGTTTATATAGACTTTTCCTTTTGTGAATCTTAAAAAAAATAAATAACAATAACAAAAAAAATTGGGCAGCAAATGCTTAACTAGTCCCCCCTCATGCTGGCAGCAATGTATAGCAGGCACAAGTGAAATGGATTGTAGCTATTACTGGGTTTTTAAAATTTATTCCTCTTTATTCAAACAAAATAAATGAGAAATTGTCTTGTTATTGAACCATGCATCTGGGGACAAATCTGAAAGCCTGAGATGGATTGGCATTCTGATTACAACTGAATTTTGTGTACGTGGGGTCAGGCTCTAATGGGTTCAAGATAAGGGTTAACAAGTTTCAAGTGTAGGCACTTAAGGCATGTGAACAGCATTGCATATACTTTATACACTGTTGACCTAAAAGCAGAGTTGTTCCATAGAGCAGGAGGTACCATGTTTTGGGAAGTCTGAGTCTAAATCATCGATGTGCAAAGTCATCAACTGCTGTTGAGCAGATTCTGCGTGTTGCTGGGCAGGCCTGTGCTTGATGGCCTTGGTGGCTGGCCCCTGTGCTCTGGTGGCTTTCGAAAGGTGGAAAGCAGCGATATGTGGAAGCCGTAAGTCAGAAACAGTTTTTTACCTGAATGAAATATTTCAATTTGATATTGAAGGGGTTATCTTTATAAAAAGAAATGAAGTGAATATTGAAATGCTGGGCCAATTTGATTTGAGCAAAATTAAATTCATTTGGATATTGCTGAATTTTAAATACGCAGCTTCCAGCGTGTTTTCTTATAATCGTGCATCTTTCTCAAATGAAACTAATTTGTACTGTTTTGGTGTTGATGAAACTTCTTTCCTCAAAACAATTTTTGAGTAATATTACCCATTTCTGATCATGAGAACTGCGGAGTAGGAACTTCCCGTGGTTATCAGTAAGAAGCTACTGTGTTGGAAGCTGTGCTGATTGCATAGAAAATGCAGCCACAGAGACAGAGTGACTAAAATAATATTCTGGATGAAGTCTACAATTAGATTAAATTCTGAGCTATGATTTAAAATTAAGTTGTGGCTATTTTAATTAAATAATCAATATTCAGGCTCACACAAGCAGAAGACCCGGTGTGTTGAGGTCCATCCCATGGTATTTTGTGACAGGTTAGTCAGCGCAGCAGTAACTTTAACCTACGTTCACCAAGAAAGGTACATTGGTGTTTTTCTACTCACCTATTCCTAGAGCTTTGAGCTCTGAATTAAGTTGTTGAGTGAAAGACAGTTTTATTAAGAAAAGTTACCCTTGACTAGGAAGCTTCTTTCAGTCTCTTCCTGGGACACTGACAGGTTGTTTATCTGTTCTCGGGTAAATCACAGTCTTGCCCGTTCTGAAAATGGCAGCAAGATTTGCTGCTCCAGATGCTCTCATTTACTGGAATCTACTGATTTAAAGCATTTTATTGACTTCCACAGGTTTTCACCCTGCTTTCTTGTTGAGAAATAAGTTGTCTTGGGTTGCTTTCTTCTAACATACCAGTTTGGGAGTTTGCTTGAAAAGTGCTTTATTTAGTTTAATGTTTTTTGAAGCATTATAAATTACATAATAAAAATCTCATCATTTTAGTTTTGATGGGCTGCATCTGTTCTCTGGTATGATTTTGAAAATGAATGTATATGATTTTCCATAGTTTGAAACTACAATATATAATTTCTATGTCCCACTGCCGTTCAATCGAGTAAACGAATGCTGTTTCATCTTAATAGGCTATAAATCATCTGTAATAACCAGATATATCATGCTGATATGAAGAGGAAACAGTGTAGGTGGGTCTCATAGGGGGCTGGACTACATGATCTCCAGAGGTCCCTTCCAACCCTGGTGATGCTGTGATTTATTTTTGCATAGTACTAGCTTTTTCTATGAAGACAATCACGATCATCATGCTAAAGATTCCTGGCCTTTAGCATCTATGATAACCATATTAAAAAAATATCCCTCATTTTGCAATGTTTTCCTTGGGGCTGCATGGGACATTGAAAACTTCCTAAAGTCCTGCAGTCATTCAAAGAATAAGTTGTCTCATCTTGCATAGTTACTACTGGGCTTGAATGCTCTATTTTGGGGTTTTAACTTTTTTTTTTTATTTCCTACAAATATTCACTAATTATGTACTACAGCTTAAAAAAGACCTTTACAAATGAGAGCGCCAAGAGATTTTTATTCCTCTATTTGCCTGTATTGCTCATGACCCTTTTGCAAAATGAAGAAACTTCCTTTGGGCTTGAGAATGACTGGGCCCATTTTGCCCTAGGGGCAGCTTTTCAAGAAACGGTATGGAAAGTTATCTGGCCATCCGACATATGTCAGCAGCACATTCAGCCAAAATCTGGTGCGACGTATATGCAAACATCCTCCTCTTTATGCACCAAGCTATGCTGACAGATGTTCTTCCTCCATGAAGGGAATCCACCACCAGTTTTTACCGTGGAATTGAGCAGTTCTGCATGTCTCTATACTGGACTGTGCTTTTAACCCATTTTCAGTCTTCATTTTGTCTGATAATGTTCACGGAACTTCTACCTTTGGCTTCTCTTAGCAGTGAGTTACTAAAGTAGTTGTGTTACTTGCAAAAAGCGAGCCCTTATCTACCGCAGAAACAGGAAGTATTTTCCAAATACATCATTCAGGATGTTAGTTCTGTAGAAAAATTGATGTTATGTAGAAATATATTATTTAGAAGAAGTCTTAGAATTTAAATGTTAGTCTGTAGTTTAAATGCTGATTTGAAGTACAATATGGGTAGAGGTGAGGAAATAACAAAACCTAATGATTTTGACAGGTTATCCCGTAAGTCCCTTCACTTCTATCTTATGTGGTTTCTGGAGTAGCATTCAGTTTTGAATCTAACGCACCTTTCAGAACAAGCCCTTCTGCAGCATGTTATTGGAAAAGTTGTGCCTAAAGCATAAAAAAAAAAATACTGTAGAGTTCTGAGAAATCTCAATTTCAAGGGAAAAAACCAGCAACCCCCTTCTACCTGCTTTTCCCTCTTCCTCTCCCCTATCTGTGAAAGGCAACTCAACCGCAGAAACTTCCTGCTATGGTTAGAACAAACGTTGTTCCGATTGTTTGCTGTCAGTAAAATTGATGCCTTTAGATTTTAGTTGGCGTTTACCTGTCAGGTTCAAGGTGGTGTAGCTGACCCCCTGATACGACTAATAATGCAGCAAGTTTCACAATGGTGAAGTGGCAATGTCAGAGGGCAGGTTCCTGGCCTCTTATCCAGAACCACTGTATGCATTTGAAAAAAAACTGAATGGAAGCTTTTAGGCAGCCAATTGATAGCACAGTGACTTTTTGAAAGACAGTGCTTTTTCTGCAACCTAATCTATTGACCCTCTTTTCCCCCTTTTCCTTTTTGGTGAACTAAATTAGCATTCAAGAAAGAAACGTTAATAGTTTTGGTGTGGCACTTGAACTTTTGAAGTACTGTGGAGGGTCTTGGATGTTCACAGAGGTCAGTAAACAAATGTTACCACCGTTCACGTGATGGCCCAGAGTTGGTGAGTTGATAGACATGTCTGCTAGCTGAAAACCCAAGTCTGGGTCAGTAGGCAACGAAGGTAGGTCTGTGGTGGAATAGTTTTCAGGTATGTTTTGGGGAAGAGCCCTTTTAAGATCTTGCCGTTTTAAAGGATATCAGTGAGTATCTTGCTTAGCAGTACATATTTTTAAAGAAAGATTATGAAAATATTAATTGGGTTGGGGTCATAGTTATGTGGCACCATTTATAGACTAGGAAGCAGATGTTCAGCACAACGGGTATGACTGAGGATAAGGACCTGAGGCAGATCTGGACCCTCCTGAGTTTACTTGCCTCTGTTATATCCATCGATGTAGACTCCTCTGAAGCATTCCCGGCTTCGGAGTCCATTCTGTCCTCTACATGCTGAGGACAGCACATTGTCCTCCTACGAGCTGCATCTTGATTTGTGTGCTTGTCTTCTCACTGCACTGTGTCTTCAGGGCAACAGTCAGGCATTTCCAAATGCGTTTGGAAACTGGTCTTAAGCCAACCTGAATGGGTGACGCTATGATTGTATTAACTCAGCAGGCACAAAATAATCTTATCCTGGTCTCGCCTTTCCCGAGGTCCTTATGTGTCAAGTGCTAAAAGGCAGGACGGGACTTCGCTCCTAGTGTTAGGCAGTACTCTCTTGTTTAAACGGCAGTCAACAGCATCTCTCTTCCCAGAACTCTGAAGGGAAATGTTGTTTAGTTCCAGGTGCCTTGAAATGCAGAACCATTTGTTTGAAGTCCCTCAGTGGGCTGTTGGCCAAGTTCAGCAGCAGGTAATCTATACACCAGTGGGTACTGCCTGCATCAGAGAGCATTTCTTTGCTCTGCAGGACAAGTCAACAGACGACTAGAAGAGTATTGAGTCAATCCAGCAAAACAAAAACAGAGCAATTCCACGTCAGATGACTGATATGCGGGTCTTGACTCAGAACCCATTAACTCAATAGAAAGCTTTCAATCCATTCATTTTGGCTTTAGATAAGTCCCACAGAGAGAGAACTGGTGCACTTTTGCCATAGGGAAGCTCTGTTTATAATAATACTAAAAAGGATGATTCTTTTGTATTGTCAAAAAATGCTGTACTGACGTGGATCAGGTAGCTTCTCAATGCATCCCTAGAAGGCTGATAAGTATTTAATTGCTGTTTTGGAAAAGGGGAAGCTCAGGCACTGAGGAGTGGAGCATCTTGCCCAAATTCATGCTGAGACAGTGGCAGCACTGGAGAGTCTAGTAAAGACAGTCAGAAAAATTAGATGTGGGAAAAACACAGACTTATACCAACAAGGATTCAGTGAACAGTGAGTTTTATTTTCAGAGCTATTGATATTTTCACAAGAAACAATAGCGGTTCATTGAAGCACAGTGTGCGTGGGCCCCGAGTAAGCACATGACCTTCATGTTATTAATCTTCTCCTACCTCTTTCCATGCAGTTTTGTAACATCTTTTGTTACTTTAGAGTTGAATTATTTCCCAGTCCTCTAATTTTAAATGCCACATTACATTCTTTTGTTCCGGACTTCACCTTCACTTACTGGGTTTAACTGCAGCATTTTTTACATTCCTTCCTTTAAAAAAAAGCCTTTGGGAAACTGCATATTATTTGCACCTAAGTGCTTTCAATCTGAGGAAAAAATGTACTAAAAATGTAATATTTATAGTGATTTAAATTCCTCACTGGTAAATAGTTTAATTAAACATCTTTGTGCTTTCCTGTGCTGTAGGCATGGAAGTGTTGCTAATTTGTCCAGAGTAGTTGGTAATCCTTTCAAGTCCTTTTGACACATTGATTTTCTGTAACTTTATTAATACTAAAATTCATTAAGGAGCTGACCGCAAATCATGCGGATAGTTGTATTTCTTGACTTAGGCATAATTAGCATTTTTACATGATTTCTTAGCTGCAGCCTTTTGTGCTGGTATATATGCTATCGCAAAAATTTAGTATTTCAGATTGTTTTGCATATGCGTGTTCATGCATAAACTTAAGCATTAAGATCATGCTTAAAAATAATAGTATTAATTTATTACTCATTCAAGACCCATGAATGAAGCTGTCTATCTAAAGAACAAGGGCAAGGGCAAGCCTTTGCATGTCACCTGATCAGCATTTGTCCTGAGCTCTCTTATGTCAGCATTTCTCCTTGCTACTATAGGACTAAATCCATTTCTATGGCCCACGAATTCTTGGTTCCTAAATCTAGCAGTTACTACAAGCAGTCTGTGAGGCAAGAGATGGAATGAGAGCCACCACACTAATTTCTTAGTGGGAACATGCTACCTTGAAAACATGCAGCAGCTGCAGGATCGATGTTAGTGGCTGGAAGCAAAAAGCTCTCATGTTTTAGTCATCTGCTTCCACAATAAGTGTTAATGCCTCCAGGAATGTAACTTGCTTTTGGGAAAGAGTTTACTCAATCAAGTTCTGATTTTTTTTTTTTTGGAGCTCTGACAGCTAGGGTTTGTCACCTTCTTTGTCCAAACAAGCAAAAATTTCCTCCATGCTGTCTTCTGTTTCTAGAAACCATTTGTAACAAACTCTTTGTTCTTCAGACACAGAACTGAACTCTCCTACTAAATCATGGAAGTAACTGAATCATAGAGAAGGACATCTGGCTTGTCACTCCACCTCAAGGCAGGATCCGTGGACCCTGAGACATCCTTTGTCTTATCTGTTCTTAAAAAAAACCAAACAAGTTCAAGGAGGGAAATTCCTTAATACCCTTTTTATTGTGTTTCCCCCCACTCCCAGTGCTTACTTGGCAATTTAGAAAGGTTTGCTTGATGGCTACCTTAAATCTCCCTTGCCAAAATTTAAGCTTGTCACCTCTTGTCATATTCTCAGTGAACATGGAGAATGCTTTGACCTTTCTATTTACAGTCCTTTTTAATATTTAAAATCTCTTTTCATGAATATGCTTTATTCTTCTCATCTGTAACTGAAAACCTTTATGTTTTTAGGTTTATGGCTGAACAGCGCAAAAATATTCTGAGGGGGTTTTCTTCATGACTTCATGTTTTCCCTCAGAAAATTCTGGGCCTGTGCCCCCAAACTTTTGGTGTGTCACAGAATTTTTTTTAGCATTGGGCTGCAAGATTGTTGTGTGTCAAGGAAGATGCTCTAAAGAGCAGTCGTCCCAGCTAAGAGGCGCAGTGTGCATGGAGTTGGCAAGTCAGACAGATGCGGCCTAAAGCTCTCCCATATTGATTGTCGGAGTCCTGGGTTGTGTTAATGTCTGCTGCCAGAGGCTGGTTAGCCGGGCACAGTGCTGACCACGCTGGATAGGAATTCTCTATTTGCCCTGCTGTATCCTCTTTTTCTGTCCAAACACATTGTTCAGCTAGACAAAGAAGAAACGTCAGGTGGATGACTAATGGCCAGACACAGACTCTCTGTAGTGTTTGCTTTTGGTGCTTGAATGGGTTATATGGCTTCTCTGATTCCACTAATAATGGGCACATTACTATTGGAAAATATTAGGAAAAAAGGCTCAAATGCTCCTGCAATGTGCATATGTATATTTTGCAGCGTGTGGCATCTGAAGTCTGGTGTGACCAAAATCTGTACAGTGTGTGACACATACATATGCATTTCTTCCAAAGAAAACCCATACAGAGGAAGAGGAGCCCATTTGCATTGGAACATGGGAGTGCCAAATTCCTACCTCTTTGATGTAAGGAACGGCGGAAATGATCAGGGATGCAATCACCGGACCTCTAGAAAGGCCAGGAACTTGCAGTATATTAACTTGGATTTGACAAGCGTGTAACTTGAGGATTTCCTCCCAAAAGGAAGTGTGTCATGGTGGATGAGACTAGTCCGCCAAAGAGCAACTGGCATATCTGTGACATGTGCAGCACTTTGTTGCTCTGCTGTTTACCTTTGTATTTGCTGCTTGGATTTAAGATTTCTAGAGTAAGGCCTTTATTTCTGAAACAAAGGAATTATCTAAAGCTTGTTAAGCTCAACAGAAAATTTTCCATAAACTTTCATGGTGCTTATGTCTGATGGGCTTTTCTGGCTCTGAGAAATATGTATGACAAAGGCTTTTGCAGGTCTTGTTTTTTTTTTCTTTTTCAATCTAAAGGTGCATTTTATACACAAGGAAATAATACATTAATATTTCTTACTTTGCTGTGATCTCATTTTTATACCTGTGCTGAATATTTCATAGATGTGTGCATATTGATTGGGAGAAAGCTAATATTTTATTAACAACTATTGATTCTTGAGTATCAATTACTGTATACAAATGATCAAAGAATCGCCTTCTGAGCAATCTTAGATGCTGAAAAGACCGTAGGACACTGGGTCAGCGATGGGCATCTGTTACTTGTTTGAAGTGGCTGGGGTTTTGTGTAAGCCCTGTTTAGACATGCATCGTAGATTGGCCAACTCTTGCTTTGCTGGTTCTGCAGCTTCCCGGATAACTTAAAAAATGCTTTTTTCAGCAGAAATGTGTGCGCTAGGGGGTGAGGGACGGGGCAGAGTTTCTATTGCTCTGAAGGCGTGCAATCTGGCTTGTCCGTTTAGGTGGTCTCATTCTGGTTCTGGAGGACCTTTACATCCTGTCTATGAACAAGAATATAAAGATATATTATGGGTAATAATTGCAGGTGAATGCTAGTATGTCTGATAACTGTCCTAAATTTATTCCTGCATTTGTAAACATCAGTGAATAACCACAAATCTGGTAGCGTTGCCTTTCTGAAATGTTTGTGAAATAATTTTGAAGGGTGTAGAGGAGCTGCCACTGGCGAGCAGACTTGCTTGGTCCTTAAGAAATACAGCCTTTGGGAATAGCTCAGGGAAGGGGAGAAAGAGGGTTGCTTTGATCTATCACTTTGTAGTTAATATTTTCATGCTTTCTCCTGTAGGCTTTTTGCCTCCTAGTATGAAACTTCCTATTTAGCTACATGATTGCATGTAATAATTGCTCAAACTGGGGATTTTTCTGACTCTCCCAGAAATAACTCTTATTCGTAGTCAGAGAAGTGGGACAGAGCTAGGCAAATGATTTGACCCAGTCTTGCTGATCGTGCTCCCATTAGAATAGTCTATTGCCATTTTTATGTGCTTAGGTTTTTTTGTTTCTTTTCAGAGTTTACAAATAAAGTTCAGTTTTAGAAAATACCGTTCATGCTGCTAGACTGAGATAATCAGGTGTGTTGGGGAAGGCTTTCCTGTTACGACAGATGATGGCGGAAGGGGCCAGAAAACAGGGCTCCCGAGCAAAGAATAAGGATGGCCATGGAGAGACAGCTTAATGACCTGTAAGGGTAAAATATTTTTTTCTTATTTATTTATGGTGAAGAAAAGTTTCCATGTTTTCAGGGTGCTAGGGATTTGGTTTAGTCTGCTTTGTGCTTTTCATAATGGAGGGTTCTATTTCCCAGGGTTTAACGTATATGATCTTTCATAATGCTGATCTATCTACCAACATTTGTCCTTTATGCTAGTTTCTGGCTTGTTTGTTGTTGTTTTTTTGCTCTAAAAATAGCACAAATGTTGAAAGTGGTATTCTGTGGAATATCTGACATAGCAAATTCTTCTGCAAATAGTAAATTAAGAGTGTGTATATTTGGGCACACATGTAGTCCACAAAGGGGCAAAAGAACCCTCTGATCTTTGGAGCCTTCCTTTCAGATACGTTCCTTGGTGTCTATCCAATTCCGAACTGCATCCTGTATTTTACTTAGGCCGTAAATGTGACTTTGCAATAGAGCAAAGACATTCCAAATGTAATCACATTCTGCCACAACGTAAAATGTTATCGTCTCTTTTGCATGTGCTAGTAGTATCTGCTCAGGACAAAGCTAAATAAATGCTCTGCCCTTTTACTTCACTCTTTATATGCTTTGAAGAGTCCCAAAAACCCAATGATGTATTATGCAAAATCAACGATTGTAAATGATTTATGAATAGAAAAGGTAAATAGTTATCTTGCTTGCCCTTGCAGTGTCTGGATGCACTTCTTAACAGAATGGGGAAAAGCAAGAAGGCAGACTCCATCTAATTTTCCTCTACTATTGTACATCCTCCTATTCTGTGTAGGTCCCTTCATTCCTTGCCCTCATTTCATCATCAGTACTCTCTCACCTTTGGGAAAAAGAGCTTGCGCACGCGGAGTACTGTAATGGAAACGTCTTGCAGGCTTTCTGTGAGCAGGTCACCGTGTGCCGAGTGGCAGCCCTGCGTGAGCCCCGCTCTGAGCGGCAGCATGCTGTACCTGCTCCCGGGCTGCTGGAAGGCTCATGGGATATGTCAGATCTTCAGCAACAGTGCAGGGAACTTCACATTTCTGAGACTGTGATGAAATCCTAGAGAAAATCCTATTTATCATCTGAGCTTGGACCGGGATCTGCCTTTTGAGGAACGTGGCACTGTGGTGTGGATGTCAACAGGCTCAATGTCGTTCATTGCTAGCGTGGCCCCATCCAGCTTGGGGTTCAGTCTTAGGCATGGGGGTTAATCGTTTCCCTTTAGGAACCAAGGGGAGGTAAACGTATTTAAAAGCATATCCAGTTCCTGTTTCTCTACCTGGCATGCTAAAACCACTTACTACAATCTTTTGAGCAATTCACTCCAATTTAGGAAACTAGGTTTATTCTGCTCCTCAGTGAAGATTCAAAATCCACAGTCCAAGTCATTCTTCTCTTCCCAGATCTGGGGTCCTTAACCTATTGCAAGCTCAAGTATGATGTATATGGCATCTGATGGTGTAGGTTCCTTTGCGTTTTTTCTTGTTGCTGCTGCTAGAATTGGACCACTGACTGGAATTGTTAAAATAAAGAAGTTACAGATGAAAATGAAGGAGGAAAAAAAAGCTAAATAAAATTCCTAGCTGATGTGAAATGTGTGAGAGTAACAGAAATGGCAGATCTTACAGACTTGTTTGCTTAGGCCATCAGGCACAGTGAAACATATATGCACACGTGCTGTCTTCCATGGTTGATGCTTCCAGAAGAAACAGAAAGGACTGTTTTTAAGGGCAACAGAGCAGCCTTGTTCCATCTGGATTGCTAAAATTTATGACTGGTTTTGAGTGATTGAGTATCCACAGCTGAACATTATTGGTGATGCTTGTAAAGACAACAAGAGGCTGCTTTATTGCACAGAAATTGAAGAAGTTATATAAAAAGTCAGCTGGAAAGACTTAATCCAAGGCATTAATGGAATTTGAAATGGAACTTTCTTTAAAGGAACTTTGGAAACAAAAAGCTATAATGAGATTGGAGAACTTAACAGCCCTTTCATCTTCTCATATGTAATGTATTCAGGCCTCTTTTTCAAGGATTCAGCCTTTTGCATATATTTTATCAATAAATAGTCATATAAGCATTTTTGCCTTGGAACAAACTCAGTTGTGAAAATTAGTAGGGAGGGTTGTGTTGGTTTTTTTGTTTGTTTTTGTTTTTTTT
Source organism: Burhinus oedicnemus (assembly GCA_008921705.1). Lineage (NCBI taxonomy): Eukaryota > Metazoa > Chordata > Aves > Charadriiformes > Burhinidae > Burhinus > Burhinus oedicnemus. The sequence continues at coordinate 1,369,370 of VFFE01007487.1, forward strand.
TCTTCCTTTACATGTGGCTTCATATGAAAAAGTTATATGGCTAAATAGTCAGGTAACAGTCAACACTGAGGGTGCTATAAGTGAGGTTACCTACAAACCCCCAAAACCCAGAGGCTGGGATTATAGCTGGTAGAATGAAACTATGCATGCTTATTTAGGTCTACTGTCAAACTGGCTTTTGAAGTCTTTTTAGTTGCTGCTGCTTTTGATTTGTTGCTCTGAGATTGTTGATTTATTAAAAATCATCTGTGCCATTAGACTGCCTGTCAGGATCCATAAATTGGATCGGGGACCAAGAGCAGTTATTACCCTATGTGGATTTTGTTTTTGCGCTGCAGAAAAGAGGCTAATTAATTCACTGACAAAATGAATTCATGCTTCTCTTGAAATATGAAGCCCTTACCTGGTATTTTTTTCTGAAGTCTGTAAAGATGATTTTCTTACATTATTTCAATGGGTTAACTGCCTTTATAGTACAAATTTCTGTTCCGGTGGAAAGCTTAGTGTTCTTAACACAGTTAACTTGAGATGTTGAGTTTAAAACAGATTAGCAAAATACTAATGCTGCATTAAGATTAAGTGCTTATTGTGCTTGGCGTATGAGTACATTCAGACAGCTCTTGAAGGACATCAACAGATCAATTTTGATTCCTGTGCTGTAGATTGTCCCGGTTATATAGGTTTTCCAGCAACAGATGGTTTGAGGATAAACCACTACCAGAATGAAAAGCTGTTTTTCCTGTTTTATTAGCGTGGTGCAACTCTTAACGGATCACAATTTGTATACTAAACAAATAAAGGCAGTATGTAAATGTGCCTTACAGAAAGTCAGGAATAAGACTTAAGAACTACTCAAGTTACTGGGAATATGTTGCAAGGTGCTGAGCTGCTGGTTGCTCCCGGATGCTACTGCAGGGAGGTGTTGGCACTCCAGTCAAAGGTAAAACTTGTCAAGCGGGATCTGAGTCTGCAAAGTATTAGGCATCTGCTGCAAAATTTTAAGTTCCTTCCCTTTGTGAGCGTTAATGTAGATAGTGGGCTGTCAGCAAATCTCTGGAAGGACTCCGTACTGTGTATGTTTTGGACTCTGCTTTGATGAACCTTTCTGTCTCTCCTCTCCATGTGGTACATGGGAATAGAAATTCAGCAAGTTTAGGTAGGGATTGAGGGCATTAACTCTGTAACCAGCCGGACCTCGGGCTATATTATTATTTTAGTCTTTTAATAGCTCAGACTTTTTTTTTTTTTTTT